>CAUYUJ010015001.1:357455-361653 GCA_963575745.1 Prorocentrum cordatum | reverse complement strand
CCATAAACCTCCGTAGATCATGCAATAGTTTTGCCCCCAAGGTCGCAAACCTTTTTGACAATTATTCAATACTCGCGCCCCTAAATCCACAATCCCATGCACATTGCACACAATTCGCGCCCCCGAAGCCATGCACACTCGAAAATTGCTTAAGACTCGCGCCCCCACGACCATAACCCGTCATACATTACAACGTTCTTGCGTCCCCGAGGCCACACACCCTAGCAAATTACATGATATTCGCCTCCCCGACGCCGTAAACTTTTGCACATTACAACATATGTGCGCCCCCGAAGCCATATACCATAGCAAAATATGCAATATTTGCATTCCCGACGCCAAACCTTTGCACATTACATCACACTCGCGGCCCCCAAGCCATAACCCCTTGTAAATTACTCAATATTTGCGCCCCCGGGGCCACACACCTCCATCGCAAATTATTGGACATTCGCGTCACTGGGCCCCGGCGTGAAGTCCCGACACTGCTTCACGCCAGCGCCCAGACATCCCAGCAGAGGTCTGGCAAGTCCCATTCTAAGAGAGGGGGGCCGGCGGCATGGGGGCGAAGCCCTCACGGACATTCAAAACTGAATGAAAAATAAAGCCGTAGTCCCGACACTATCTTTGCATTGTTTTGAATTCTCCTCTTGTAGAGGGCCACGCCGAACTTCACGCTGCGCTTGGGGTCTGGATCCCTGTGGGGCTCGGAGATATGCTGACCCAGGTCAATCCAAAGACGGGGGCAGTCCGCCCTTGCAGGAGCCTGCAGGGCCCCGCCGGATCCTGTACCCAACCACGGGCCAACGCGAAGGATCCTGCAGGGTCATGCAGGATCCTGCGCCCAAGCCCGGGCCGATGCGACCCTGGCCCTGCAGGACCCCGCAAACTCGGGCGCTCTGGCTGACCCCCGTTTGCCTTGACCCCGACGGGCGTTTCTTCTGCCGCCTCTGGGTCTCGGGTCGCGGAGCAAGCGATCGCACACCCGAAGCAATGGTCGGCGTGCTGGCAGCGCTGTGGAGTCTTCTGGCCCCCTCGAAAACCCTTCTTGGTGCCTCTTGGGCCCCCTCGAAGGCACTCATGGCGCGCGGAGACCCGGCCCCCCATGCGGCACAACGGCGTCGATCTTGGCCCCACCCCCCCGCGAGGCCTACAGGGCAGTTTGTAATACACAAGCTTTGAAAGCATATAGGAATTTGGAATACATGATTAATTTATGAATGCAGTTATGCATGAACTCATCGTTGCTTGCAATACTAAATCTTTGCATGTTTAATACATGATCCGCACGCGGAGCATGTATGAAAAACGGCACTGTACTCATATATCCGCCACCGTGCCCCTTGGCACGCTGAGGCGTGCTAGAATGCCCCTTCTGTATACTCTTTGAGGAGATCCCCCCTCTCCGGGCCGCACCTCGACGCGCGCGCCGGCCATGCTCCCGGGGGGTCCCTGGGCGACTGCGGCGCCTCCCTGAAGCTCCCCGAGGCTTCCAGGACGGCCCAGACAGCCCCCAAGACGGTCCAAGGGGGGCTGCGAGTCGCCGAACGAGCACTCGAAGGCGGTCAAGATGGCTTCAAGATGGCGCAAGAGGCTTCCAAGGCGCCCAAAGAGGCATCCAAAAGGCGAAAATCATGGATTGGTCTTGCGTTTCGAAAAATTTGGTCGTCCCAAGACGGCCCCTAAGATGCCTCTGAACTGCCTCCAAGAGGCCCCCTAGGCCTCCCGTGAGATCCCAACGAACATCCTCTAAGCTTATGTCCAACCACCCAGGCACGGTGGCGGGACTTGCCGTAGGCAGCTGGATCCGCCGCCCCCTGCTTGCAGGGGTGCACGGCGTGCTGGACGTTTCAGGTTTTGGTTTTGGTTCTTTTTCCAAAAGAACTTCCCAGTGGGCTCCGGCAGAACCCGCCGGCCACCCGGAATTTCCCCAAACGTGCTCAACGACCGCAAAAAATCCTCCAAGAACGGCCGTTTCGCTCGGGACATCCTCAAAAAATCGCGAAGATGGCCCAAGATGGCCTCCAAGTCCGCCCGAGATGGTCCAAGACGGCCTCCCAAACGGCCCAAGAGAGTCCAAGACGGCCCAAGACGGCCCAAGAGGCCCCCCAGAGGCCTCCCAGACGGCCCAAGAGGCCTCCAAGAGGTCCTCCAGGAGAGTCCGAAGAGGCCAAAATCATTGATTTTCCCTGGGTTTTTGAAGGATTTTGGCATTTGCGCCTTTTCGGCTCTCCGACGGCTCAAGACGGCCCAAGAAGCCCTCAAGATCGCCCAAGAGGCCCCCAAGAGAGCCCCATGATGGCCCAAGTGGCCTCCAAGATGGCCCCTAGAGGGCCCCAAGAGGGCCCAAGAGGCCTCCAACACGCCCAAGATGGCCTCCCAGACGCCCAAGATGGCCTCCAAGACGGCCCTGGAGCATTCCAAGCGGGCCCCAAGTCGGCCCATAGAGGCCCCCCAAACGGCTTCCGACGGCTTCAGACGTGCCAGGAACCCACCAAGATGGCCGAAGTTGGCTCGAAGCTGGCCCGAGACGGCCCAAAAAGCCCCAAAGATCGCCCAAAGCTTGCCCAAGAGGCCTCCAAGACGGCCAAGATGACCTTCAAGATGCCCACGTGTTCCCCGAAGGCTTTCCAAACCGATTCGGGGAACACGTGGTCCGATAGCTTGGCAGGTCTGGCCTCAACGTTCGGCCACATAGGCGCTTCCAAAAAGGCAGGGGGCGGCGGTGATTCGCCGTAGGCGTCTTCGATATGTGTTATATACAAATACGTATACATATGTATGTGCGTGTATCTAAATATATACACAAACATCTATGCGCTGACACACACACACATGAACGCCATCCTGACATAGGCACCGAGTGGGGTGTCCTCAGGTCCATGACGTCCACTGCGTTGGAAACCTAACCATGTTAACACCAGAATAGAATGATGGAAACTTCACCTCTCTAGAAGACGATACAACTCCATAAACATGAGCTTTCGGCGCTCCGCGCGGACTTATTGGATCTGCGCTGGGCCCCATCCCTGGCGCGCGGAGCGCCCCAGGGGTGGCGCCGGAGGCGCCGACGGGGACGCGCAGCGCAGATCCAAGAAAACCGCGCGGAGCGCCAAACATTGCTATTTATGGCGGTTGTTCTTCTTCCATTTCCTCCTCCTCGGTGCCATCGGGCCGACACCGATCGGCAACCCCGCTCCCGCCTCCCTCCCGCCCGCCCCTCGAGGGGCGCCTGCTGCGGCTGCGGCTGCGCCTCCTGCGGCTGCGGCTGCGCCGGCGCCGGCTGCGGCTGCGCCGGCTGCGGCTGCGGCTCCGATCCGCCGTGGCCGCGGCCCTCCTGAGGAGAACAGTGCGGGCACATGTGAGCGTTGTCGTATTCGGCGCTTCGACATCGGGCGGAAGGGGGGGGAGGAGAGGGGGTCTGGCTCTGGACCTCTGCCTAGCACGACTGTTTGCAACAGTGCGTCCTATGGGTGAGACTCCACCTGCTCGAAGCAGGCGCCGAAAACAGCCAGGATCAAACAATGAATAAGAAGACATATCACCATCTCTCCATTGCTTTCGCTTCGGGTGTAGAGAAACTGTGTGAGAGCTAACGTTTGTGTGCTTACGCGCACGACTGCGATTCAGGCTAACGCGGCCCGCTTGCGGCTAATCGATTCTGCGTCATCGCGGAAGATGGGCAGAAGAACGTGTGTGTGTGTGTGTGCGCCTGCGTTCGATCTCAGATAGATCTAGCCGCTGCTCTTCATATTTACAATTGCACGTGCACGGATATGTTGTACGGCCGTCCCCTTTGCTGCGCTTTCACTCTCGAAAACTCTCCTCGACGCAAGTTGACAATTCGCTTCGACCTTGCCCGATGCCGTTACCGATCGCGACTGTGGTGCCACAGCGTCGGCGGAGGAATACGAGTGTGCCTGCGCACGCTCACAATAAAAATGATCCGCCAACCCCTGTTTGCTGGGGGCGAAGTGGCGTGTGAGACATTTGGCTCTCCCTGCCCCTCTCCCCCTCCCCTGGGGTCCAACATCCGAAACGCAATTTAGGAGGAGGGATGGGGGTGCACGTGCTACCAGGCTCACCTCCCTTACCCTCGGAGCCTCCAACTCCACCCATCGCGGCTTCCAGGATGCTGAAGACGCCCTCCGAGGTAGCTCCAAAAGGGCTCCAACGCGCCATAAACGCCTCCAGAACA
>CAUYUJ010015001.1:309955-354955 GCA_963575745.1 Prorocentrum cordatum | reverse complement strand
GTAACAACTGCAACATCAGGTCAGATCTGAATGGAAGGATTCTTGAAGCAACTACATGTCAACGCAAGTGCAATATAATCGGCATTATCTTGGTCTTGAGATCCCCCTTTGGTTTCGGACTGAGTATGCCCAACTATTCGGGCACCCCTGGTCCAGTTCGCCCTCAGCGTTTCGGCGTGTGGTTGGCCATCCTCTTCAGGACCTGCCACAACCAACCACACGGGGCAGGCTGACGCTGTCACGAACGACATCCCTGTTTCCCCTGGGACTCCTTCGTACACACCAAAGTTGCCAGAATACGTCAAGCAAAGTTATTGGAACCTGCTGCTTTGGCCTTCGAAGAAGGGAGGGAACAACTGCCCCCTCTTTCGTGACACCGTCGGCACCTGGCGGACTGGCCGCAGGTGCCCCCTTTTTCCTTGAATGTCTGACCCCCCGCCCCCGTGACCAGAGCACTGGCTGGAGCACAGGACGGCGAAGCCGACTTCACAGCAGGCATGTCAGAATCTCTCTGCAACACGCGCAGGCATGCCGGAATCTCTCTGACTGGTGGGAAAAAGGCTGCGCCGCCGAAGACGAGCTCCTGGAGGGCTTCGGATGATAACCCGTTATTTGCTAAGCAAACCGTAACAAGTGCAACATCATGTCAACTCTGAATGGAAGGATTCTTGAAGCAACTACATATCAACGCAAGTGCAATATAATCGGCATTATCTTGGTCTTGGGATCCTCCTTTGGTCTCGGACTGAGTATGCCCAACTATTCGGGCACCCCTGGTCCAGTTCGCCCTCAGCGTTTCGGCGTGTGGTTGGCCATCCTCTTCAGGACCTGCCACAACCAACCACACGGGGCAGGCCGACGCTGTCACGAACGACATCCCTGTTTCCCCTGGGCCTCCTTCGTACACGCCAAAGTTGCCAGAATATGTCAAGCAAAGTTATTGGAACCTGCTGTTTTGGCCTTCGAAGAAGGGAGGGAACAACTGCCCCCTCTTTCGTGACACCGTCGGCACCTGGCGGACTGGCCGCAGGTGCCCCCTTTTTCCTTGAATGTCTGACCCCCCGCCCCCGTGACCAGAGCACTGGCTGGAGCACAGGACGGCGAAGCCGACTTCACAGCAGGCATGCCAGAATCTCTCTGCAACACGCGCAGGCATGCCGGAATCTCTCTGACTGGTGGGGAAAAGGCTGCGCCGCCGAAAACGAGCTCCTGGAGGGCTTCGGATGATAACCCGTTATTTGCCAAGCAAGCCGTAACAAGTGCAACATCATGTCAAATCTGAATGGAAGGATTCTTGAAGCAACTACATGTCAACACAAGTGCAATATAATCGGCATTATCTTGGTCTTGGGATCCTCCTTTGGTCTCGGACTGAGTATGCCCAACTATTCGGGCACCCCTGGTCCAGTTCGCCCTCAGCGTTTCGGCGTGTGGTTGGCCATCCTCTTCAGGACCTGCCACAACCAACCACACGGGGCAGGCCGACGCTGTCACGAACGACATCCCTGTTTCCCCTGGGATTCCTTCGTACACACCAAAGTTGCCAGAATATGTTCAGCAAAGTTATTGGAACCTGCTGTTTTGGCCTTCGAAGAAGGGAGGGAACAACTACAAGAAGGCACCCTCCCCGAACCGACCTCGACCTGATGCCTCGCTCAGGCCGTAGGGCCGTTTCCTCCTCCTCCTCCTCCTTTTCCACTCCATCCTTCACCCTCCTTCCTCCTTCTCCTTCTTCCTCCTCCTCCCTCCTCCTCCGACCCACCCACACGGCCGTACGTCCTCCTCCCTCCTGCGGCCTGCGGTGAGCGCGGGTCTGCTCCGCTCGGCGCTCTCCGACGTGGCGCGGGCAGCCTTCCCCCTATCGCCCCTCGCGGCCTCCAGGCTCCAGCAGGGGGTGCAGTGGAGGCCAGTCCACGAGAAGCCCTCCGCAAGAAACCCCCACACTGAGACCCCAGGACGTCCGTGTGGTTCTTGGAGGGGGAGCGTCATGCCTTCCGCAGCAAGACCGTCGAAACTCGAGAAACCCAGGGCGCCCTGGAGACAAGCAGGGCACTTCCTGGCATGGGCCTCCACTGCACGGAGGAGGGGCGCGAGGGCAGAGGCGTCCCAGCCTAGCCCTTCCTGCACGGGCGAGGGTAACATGGGGGGTACGTCGACCCCCTATCCCAGGCTTCGTGCGGACTTCGAGTGGAAAGGAAACTTGGGGGCCAACCCTGGGATTATACGACGGGGGGGCTCCCATCCTCGACAGGGGTGCGGCCGAGCAGTCCCCTCGGGGTGCATCCCATATCTTCCCCCCTTCTTTGGGGGCGGCCAGACTTTTCGGGCGGAGCCCAGGGATTGGGGGAGAAAGATCATCTCTCTAGTCCTTCGTGCGCAAGCGAAGGGAAAACGCAACTGACTTCGCGCACTCGCGCCGCCTCTGGGAGACGGACGTCCGTCCGACCCGGGGCCGCGGCGGACACATGGCTGAACGCGCGTTTATACTCTCTTCGAGCGGGTCGCGGCCAACGAAAGTGGCCAGGGATGGACCGAGGAGGCAAGGATGCAAGGGTACCCTGGGGGAAGGTTGCCCATCCTTACTATGCGTGTTGACTGGAGCGGCCCTTCTTCCAGCGTCTTGACTGTGCGGCGATGGCGCCCTCCGAATCTGGAACTTATCGGCGGCGAGCCGAGAGGGGAAGTCAGAAGGGGCGGGCCTTCTCAGAAGGCTCGAAAGTCACCCGGCCTTCTGAGAAGTGTTGTCAAGCCTTTCCCGACGACGCAGAAAAACAGGAAACTTCTGAAAGGAGCGAATGCTTCTGAGAAGTCAAGCCGCTTTCTGAGAACAGGAGAGCCCAGGCCCAGAATCAAATCGATGTGTGTCGGATCGGCGATCGAAATGAATCGGATCGGCGGACATCGGCAGCCAAGTCGGGAGGAGTCGAGTCGGCCGAAATCGGAAGAGCAGTAAAGCCTCATTGAGAAATCGGAACCCAAAGCGGAATCCCAAGCCGAATCGAAGCGGAATCGGAAGCCATCGTCATCGAATCGAATCGAACCGGAGGAGTCGAAATAAGCCCTGTTTCCCCCCCTCGCTCGTCGCCGAACTGAACGGCTCAAGCCCCGTGGGCTCTACCCCTCGTCTGGCGTGCGGCAGGGATGTGCCTGCTGCGCGCGCCCTGGACAATTGTAGAGTGTTCGAGACTGCCAGGGGCTGACTGGAAAGCGCAGGAGAGCCCAGAATCGAATCGGTAAGTCGGATCGGCGATCGAAACACATCGGAATAAACCGGTGACTCGGATCGGCTGAATCGAATCGGTAAGTCGGATCGGCGATCGAAAACATCGGGTCGGAGGAAGTCGGCATCCGAGTCGGGGAAATTCGAGTCGGCGGAAATCGGCGGGCTGGTATGCCTCCACTGAGAAATCGGAGCCCTAATCGGAATCCGAAGTCGCATCGAATCGGAATCGGAAGCCATCCAAGTCGACTCGAATAGAACTGGAGGAATCGAAACGAGCCCTGAAATCGTTCTGTCACTAACTCTTAAGTATCGCGGTGTTTACATCCTAGCGAACGCACGCATTCCACAATTACAGTCGGCCCGTATCAGAAGGATGCGCGATGAGGATGCAGTGGCCTTGAACCCCCATGTCGAAGCTTTCCGAGCGGGGCTCGGTTAATGAAAGTGCCCACGGATGAGCCGAGGAGGCAAGGATGCAAGGGTACGCGTGGGAAAGTTGTCCATCCTTACCATGCGGGCCGACTGTAAGGGAGGAGGAATATGCCTAACGGGCGGGTAGGGTCGGGCGGGCGGGACATCAGAGCGTGGGGCGCGCTCGACCGAACACGCGCCGAACCTAAACGGGCGGGTCGGGTTGGGCGGGCGGACCCTAGCGGGCGGGTCGGGTCGGGCGGGCAGAACATTAAAATGTGGAGCGCGCTCGACCGAGCACGCGCGAACCCCAACGGGGGAGTCGGGTCGGTCAGGCGGACCCTGGCGGGCGGGTCGGGTCGGGCAGTTTCTCCGACGGCAGCTGGTTTCTCCGACAGCAGCTGGTTTCGCCGACGGCAGGTGGTTTCGCCGACGGAGCTGGATTCGCCGACTGAGCTGGTTTCGCCGGGCGGCGAAACCAGCCGTGGGCGAAACCAGCTGTCGCCCCGAAAGGAGCCCCCGGGAGAGAGTGTACCATTCCCCGCGGGGTCCCAGGGCCCAGAAGATCCCAAGACGGGCAGACTGAGTGCCCCGAGAGACCTCCAAGACGGTCCGACGAAGGCCGCGGATCGCCCAATGATACTTTCGTTACGCTACAAAAGACCTCCAGACGGCCCAATACACCTCCCAGTGGCTTCATGAGCCCTCCAAGAGCACTCCGAACAGGGCCCCAAGAGGTTCAAACCATAGCTTTTTATTTGTGTGTTGAAAGATTTCGGTGTTCTCGCCTTCTCGGCTGCCCGACGCTCCAAGGCGGCATCCACGATCGTCCCAAGATCGACCCAAGATAGCCCCAGAAGCCTCCAAGAGGGCACCGAATCGACCCAAGAGGGCCCCAGACAGCCCAAGAGGCACCACATGGTACTCGAAAGGAGCTTTCGAACCGTCGGCCCCAGAGCTTCCCAGGAGGCCCCTAGAGGTCCCAAGGGGCCCTCCCAGAGGCCCCTAGGCCCCCAAGAGGCCCCCAAATGGATCCAAGAGGCCCTCAGGAGTCTCTCAAGAGACACCCCAAGAAGCTACAGAAGACCCAAGAGCCCCCCCTCTCCTCGTCGACCATGTTCCATTCCCTGTCCTCCTCGCAACAGGGTCGGAGGCTCCAGCCGTAAAGGGCCACCAAACCACTAATCAAATAATTACCACCCCGACTTGCCCCGCCCGACCCGCCTCCTCCTCCTCCCTATGCCTCCTGGACCCTGAAACGTTGGGGTCGAACTCATTCCCGATCCCTGCATATCCCTGGAAAGCGTTCCAGGGACAGTAGCGCGGTCGTTCTACAAGCATGGTTACATGGTCAAGCACGCCTAAAGGAGCACCCGCCTGCAATAATGGAAGCCATACCAAATATCCACGAACGACCGAACTGAAGGGTTTGACACATGTGTTGTAATCCTGATGATTCATCATCGGGATGACAGAAGGATGAAAAACTCTGGTTCCCCTTACTATTTCAAGGATGCCGGTTGCGTCCGAATCTGGATATCGCACGATTGCCCCATGGCAGTGGTCGCTCAACTGAAACTTTTTCTGGGGATACGACAATTCATGGCACACATCATGCCGCATCCGACTTCCCAGCTGCAGTGTACATAACCACGCTCTTCCCAGCCGTGCTCGGAACAAGCGCACCATGGATCAGAGCGCCGTGCACTGCCTGTGAGATCACAGTGAAGGTCCCCTTGGAAACGCAGTCTGCCATAGTCTTCACGTCGTCGGCGGGGACTCGCTTCTCGATCTCCTGAAGCGACATCCAGCGCGCGCTTGCGATCTCCTCTGGGTCGATCTTGATATCCTCGCTGAGAGGCCGCAGCCTGAGCACACAATAGATGTCGCCCTGACCGAAAGCAAGACCGTGGGCGTGCCTGATGGATACGACGCCCACTGGCTCGGTTTTTATACCAGTCTCCTCCAACACCTCTCGACCCGCAGCAACCGCCAAGTCCTCCCCAGGGTCGGCGAGACCACCAGGCAGTTTCCAGAGGCCCTGAAACTTTGCGTTGGCCACCAAGCGCTCCTGGACCATGAGCACCTCGTTTCTCGAGTTTACCACGGCGCCGCCCACTCCAAGCAGGGTGAAGCTGTAGCGCGGCAGCTTGCAAGGGCTGGCCTCTAGCCAGCGCGAAAGCATGACGTGCTCTTCCTTGGCGTGGTGGAACTTGAAGCCTTCGGAGCTCAGCGGCAAGACCAATCGGGCGCAAGAGAGCGGCACCTTAAACCAAATGCCCCGCTTGCCCGCCGACGCCCACTCGGCCAGGCGGCTGCGCAATTCCCCGGCGAAGGCTTCAGTGGTTGCTGCGCAATCCGCCGCGACATCGACGGTGACGCCCCCGAAGCGGTCCTCCCGGCCCTCGAAGATGCCGCTCTGCGGCGACGCGGGCTGCCCGGCGGCGGCGCTGCCGCTGAGGCACGCTGCCAGCAGGTCCAGCGCCGCCTTCGCGAAGCCCCACATGTTGGCCTCCCTTTCGGCGTGGTCCGACTCCACCCAGGCGGCACGCTCCACAGGCCCAGAGACGAACAGCGCGGTGAAGCCGTGCTCGATGCCCGAGTGAGCGAACGTCGGCCCACACGCGCCACTCTCAGCCACGACCCACGTCGTACCAACCGCGGCGCGCATGCTCCGCGCGATTGCTGCCACCGAAGCTCTCTTCGACGCTCTGTAGGATGCGGCGTCCGTGGGCCTGCTGGTCGAGAGCTCGGCCACCAGCGGCTCCCCGAGGAGCTGCGCGGAGCGCCGCGTGCTGATCGTGTTCGCCGCACACGCGGCGTACTTGGAGGCGCCGGGGCGCGCGAGCAGCGCCGCCTGGATCAAGCCGCCGGCGGTCGCGTCGAACACGGCGACGGTCTCCCCCCGCTCCGTCAGCAGCCTCGCCGCCGCCTCGGCCAGGGGCGCCAGCGGCCCCGGAGCCACCGCGGGGCACGCCACTGCCACGAAGCGCAGAGCTCAGCAGCAGCAGGCCGCGGCAGAGGCCCGGCCGGCCACCAATTCGTCGCTGTGCCCCCGCGGCTCGCTGTACCCTGCCCGCGGGCGGCTCGAGCTGCCAGACCGCCAGGGCTGGGCGGTTCGAACTGCTGGACAGCAGGCGTCAGGTCAGCGCTGCGCCTCGGCAGACTCCAGAGGCTGACAAGACCGAGAGGAGGGAACGGAGACGCATCGGACCGACACCGGGCACCCTGGACAGACACTCAGAGGAGCGCCGTGAGGAATGACGACCAAGAGCTCTGCATCTCTCTGCTGTGCTCCGGAACTTGCGGGCTGGCTCGGCCCACGAGGGCCACATCTGCCCGACACGGAGCAGCACAGGCGTACCTCGCTGGGGGTGGCCACACTGACCGCCCTCGTGGATGGACAGAACCCCTTTAGCAAAACGTGGTTTAGTGAAAACGACCTCTCGGGCCCAAACCTGGCGGGCGCAGGCCTGGAAAACGACGGCCGCGGCAGCCTCGAGAACCGAGAGTGGACAATCCACGAATCGACGTGTCAGGGTGGGGGCCCTGTCCTAAAACAGGGCTAGGATCGGGATAAATCGCTCCAGAGCGTTCCGGAGCGCTCTCAGATCGTTTCGGAACGCTCTGGAGCGGCCGCGGCGCCCAATACATCCTCCAAACCCGCCGATTCTCAGAGATTTCGAATTATCCCGATTCGATGTTGTCCCGATCTTCGCGTCGTTCACCCCCGGCGCACCAACTGCCGGGGCCACCGCTGCTGAGCTCCCGAAGTCTGGCTCCGGGCCACGCCCAGCACCCATATGCGCCCCGCCCGCGCCGGCGGCCCCACCGCTCCCGCGGGGGCGGCTGCCCGGGGCGCGGCGGACTCGGGCCCTGCACTGGCTGCAGGCACAGCCCCTGTCGCGGCCCCAGCGGCGACCACCAGGCTCGAGGCTCGAGGCTCGAGGCTCGAGGCTCGAGACTCGGGGCTCGGGGCTCGGGGCTCGAGGGTCGAGGCTCTAGGGATCAAGGCACGAGGCTCGAGACTTGGGGGTCTAGGGTCGAGGTCCTCGTGACGAGCGAACACCACGCACCCATACCTATAGGGAGGAGGCCGGAGGGAGGAGCACTGGCTGTGGGCATGGGCGCGGGCTGTCGGACCCCTGGGGAGGCTCCCGATCGAGCGGGGACCCCCATCCGACAACACGCGCCCACAGCCCCGTCCGTCCTTCCCGTGGTTAGGTCGGGCGTGTCCCCGTACAGGCGGATTTTCGACGACAAATAGAACATTGTCCAAACAATACGTCGAACATGCTCCAACATACTCAAAAAATGGTTCCCCGCCGATTCTTGACTATGTTTGCAGCTGCTCCCTGCAGAGGGACGGACCCGACTTAACCCTATGGGTGTGTGTGTTGTTCGCTCGTCACGTTGGTCGCCTCGCGATTTTGGACGCCCGAAATGGGTACGAAAAAAATGGGTACAATGCCCAACAACAAATGTTGTCCCAAACCAACAGCGGCCGCTGCTGGGCAGGCGGCCTCCTGTCTCGAGTGGACACGGGCCGCGGCGGCGTGGACAGCGAATCCTGCTCAGAATGAACGGGAACTGCTGCTGGGCATCGTACCCACTCTTTCCGTGCCCATTTCGGGCGTCCAGAGCCACTGCTCGAGGGGAGGGCCCAACCCTGACCTTCCAGAGATTTTTCCCAACCCTCCTTGGTTGAGTATTCGTTTTGAATAGAGCAGTGTGGTCTCCACTCCTTCCTTCCTCCTCCTCCTCCTCCCTCCCTGCCTCTTCCTGTCTTGCCTGCGGGGGGCTGCGATGTGTGAAACGGTCGCCATTTTCGAGGCCTGCTGGGGGGCCCAGCAAAGTGAGGGCCCCGCGCAGATTCAAATTAGACCTCGCCATCCCTGGGGGGCTGCGATCTGTGAAACTGTCGCCACTTTCGAGGCCTGCTGGGGGGCCCAGCGCAGTGAGGGCCAGGCGCGGATTCAAATTAGACCTCGCCATCCCTGGGGGGGCTGCGATCTGTGAAACTGTCGCCATTTTCCAAGCCTGCTGGGGGGCTCAGCACAGTGAGGGCGACGCGCAGATGCAAATTCGACCTCGCCATCCCTGCGGGGGGCTGCGATCTGTGAAACTGTCGCCTCTTTCGAGGCTTGCTGGGGGGCCCAGCACAGTGAGGGCCCCGCGCAGATTCAAATTCGACCTCGCCACCCCTGGGGGGGTTGCGATCTGCGAAACGGTCGCCACTTTCGAGGCCTGCTGGGGGGCCCAGCACAGTGGGTACTCACCGCAGATTCAAATTAGACCTCGCTATCCCTGGGGGGCTGCGATATGTGAAACTGTCGCCATTTTCGAAGCCTGCTGGGGGGCTCAGCACAGTGAGGGCCACGCGCGGACCCAAATTAGACCTCGCCGTCCCTGGGGGGGCTGCGATCTGTGAAACTGTCGCCACTTTCGAGGCCTGCTGGGGGGCCCAGCACATTGAGGGCGACGGGCGGACCCAAATTAGACCTTGCCATCCCTGGGGGCTTCGATCTGTGAAACAGCCGCCACTTTCGAGGCCTACTGGGGGGCCTTCACAATGAGGGCGACGGGCGGACCCAAATTAGACCTCGCCATCCCTGGAATGCTGCGATCTGTGAAACTGTCGCCACTTTCGAGGCCTGCTGGGGGGGCCAACACAGTGACGCCACGGGCAGATTCAAATTAGACCTCGCCATCCCTGGGGGGCTGCGATCTGTGAAACTGTCGCCACTTTCGGGGCCTGCTGGGGGGCCCAGCACAGTGACGCCACGCGCGGATTCAAATTAGACCTCGCCATCCCTGGGGGGGCTGCGATCTGTGAAACTGTCGCCTCTTTCGAGGCTTGCTGGGGGGCCCAGCGCAGTGACGCCACGCGCGGACCCAAATTCGACCTCGCCATCCCTGGGGGGCTGCGATCTGTGAAACTGTCGCCACTTTCGAGGCCTGCTGGGGGGCTCAGCACAGTGAGGGCGACGCGCAGATTCAAATTAGACCTCGCCATCCTTGCGGGGGGCTGCGATCTGTGAAACTGTCGCCTCTTTCGAAGCTTGCTGGGGGGCCCAGCGCAGTGAGGGCCACGCGCGGATTCAAATTAGACCTCGCCGTCTCTGGGGGGGCTGCGATCTGTGAAACTGTCGCCACTTTCGAGGCCTACTGGGGGGCCCAACACAGTGAGGGCCACGCGCGGATTCAAATTCGACCTCGCCATCCCTGGGGGGCTGCGATCTGTAAAACTGTCGTCACTTTCGAGGCCTGCTGGGGGGCCCAGCACAGTGACGCCACGCGCAGACCCAAATTAGACCTCGCCATCCCTGGGGGGCTGCGATCTGTGAAACTGTCGCCACTTTCGAGGCCTGCTGGGGGGCCCAGCACATTGAGGGCCACGCGCGGACCCAAATTACACCTCGCCATCCCTGGGGGGCTGCGATCTGTGAAACTGTCGCCACTTTGGAGGCCTGCTGGGGGACCCAGCACAGTGACGCGACGCGCGGACCCAAATTAGACCTCGCCGTCCCTGGGGGGCTGCGATCTGTGAAACTGTCGCCACTTTCGAGGCCTGCTAGGGGGCCAAGCACAGTGACGCCACGCGCGGACCCAAATTAGACATCGCCATCCCTGGGGGGCTGCGATATGAGATCCCCGCTTTCGAAGTGGCTAGGGTTGCTCAGGGATTGTAACTAATCAGTTTTATCTAGACTTTGTCCTGTAGCCAGTGTCCTGCGAGTCTCCCGAATTCCGTCTGCAGACATATGTAACCCTCGCTCCGTCATCGCCCCCCTTATAAAGTGTCCTAAACTATTTGCGCCCAGCGTTTGCGCAGGGGTTGGGTGCGTCGCCAGGGTAATGTTTTGTTGCACGGGAGGCCTAAAAACCTAAAAAACACTGAACGAAACAGCCTAAAACCAAGACGTAGAATAGCTCTGGGATAGGTTTGTTTAGGTCGCGTGCTATGCGGGAGCGATGCGGGATACGCAGGTCCCGATCGCCCTGGCGGCACCGCGATGGCGGGCTCCTCCGGGGAGAGGGGCGCTGCGCTCCATTCCAAGATCGCTCCTCGCGGGGCTGCGGCGATCTCTGCGCACCTGCGGCAGCTGACCTCCACGGTGGGGCCCCCGGCCACCTGCACCTGCGGCAGCTGACTCTGCGGCGTGCCCATGCCAAGAAACACCCCGCTTGCCTCCAGGGTTCCCAGGGACTTTGATTCCAACGGTTTTACAATGGAAAGCGCAACTTTTCCATACCAAATCAGTGGACGTCTTGGGGCATCAGGGTTGGGTTTCTCGTGGAAGCTGTTTTTGAGGTCGAGCTCCTACAGTAAAGGTCATTCGACTCAATTTTATTTTGGCGGACAGATTCACGGACTGGGGTCCA
This sequence comes from Prorocentrum cordatum, assembly GCA_963575745.1. NCBI lineage: Eukaryota > Dinophyceae > Prorocentrales > Prorocentraceae > Prorocentrum > Prorocentrum cordatum. Next base: position 343,935 of record CAUYUJ010015001.1, on the reverse strand, counting down.
AACAATAGAGGTGAACTGAGTATCTATTCCGCGGAATCCGCCGCGCGACAACGACGACGGCAACGACGACGACAGCAACCAGAAAGGGGAAGAGGAGGGAGGAGGAGTAGGCGGAAGATGAGGAGGAGGATGAGGAGGAATATGAGGAGGAGGAGGAGGAGGAGGAGGAGGAGGACGATGAGGAGGAGGATGAGGAGGAAGATGAGGATGAGGATGAGGAGGAGGAGGAGGAGGAGGAGGAGGAGGAGGAGGAGGAGGAGGAGGAGGAGGAGGAGGAGGAGGAGGAGGAGGAGGAGGAGGAGGAGGAGGAGGAGAGGAGGAGGAGGAGGAGGAGGAGGAGGAGGAGGAGGAGGAGGAGGAGGAGGAGGAGGAGGAGGAGGAGGAGGAGGAGGGTTCCGAGGGTCACGATTACGCGGCTGTTGTCTCACAGCCCTGGGACGCAGCCCGAAGCGGCCCTACCTATGCAGGGGCGCGTGCCGAACCCAATGGCTCAGCGTTCCGAAGAAAAACAACGTGCGACGAGGGACGCCAGAGACCCGCCCGATAGCAGGAAGGGAGCCCGCGCCGCCGCCGCGCGGAGCCGACCACAAGGGAGGATGGCTACCTCCCGAGTGGCATCGGCAAACGCGGCCAGGGGAGGGGACCGATGCCCTTCCACGAGGTAAGGTAGCAATCCCCCCCGTGGCCCTCAGGCCCCACCGGGCTCGACACACGACAGTGTGCCAAACCACCTTGTTGAATTCGAGCACCTGTATCTAGTCGCTCTTCACGAACGCATTCAAACACAGGAGAAAAGCAGTCGACGAAGGCTTCGAACCAGGAGGCTAAGGGTCCCTGCCGTCTTCACGTGGCGAGAGCGCTTCACGTGTCCCCAGCCCTGCGCGGGGTGCACCACGCAACTCACAACGAAAGAACCCGAGCTCATCCAAATCCTCACACCAAGCTTCACGACCGTGCTTCACTGCAAAAGCCTTGACGACCTTGCCGAAGAGCATCCACTTCCCGGCCTGGTCGCCCTCACATCCCGGAGCCCATGGCGGCTCCCCCGCGCTGCGCCCCCCCCACGTGCGCGTGGGGATGGCCCCCTCCCTGGGGCCAGGAGGGGCTTGAGCCAAAAGGGGTACGGAGGAGGAGGAGGAGGAGGAGGAGGAGGAGGAGGAGGAGGAGGAGGAGGAGGAGGAGGAGGAGGAGGAGGAGGAGGAGGAGGAGGAGGGGGGAGCGACCAGGTCGGCGCAGTCCCGCAGCGGGCAGCGGGCCAGCCTCCCCCCCCCGTGCGATCGTCATCTGCCGCGCTCCGATCGCGCCGATCGGATCGCGGGCTGCGCTCGGCCGCCCTGGGGGCCGGGCTCGCGCGCCGCGGCGGGTCGGCAACGCCGGCCGCCGCTGCAGCACGCCCGCGGGGGCGGCACCCCCCCGCGACCGGCGAGGAGGGGGCGACCCGGCCGTGCGGCGGGGGAGTGCCCTCGCCAACCCCCGTCGCGCGGCCAGCGCGGCGGCAGCAGGAAGGGGCGGCAGCCGCTTCCCCCCCGCGCGCAGTGGCCGCGCCCTGAGCGCGCGTCCGGATGGAGGCGGACGTGGAGCCCAGTTCCGGGCCAGCGGCAGTGGCGGAACTGGACGAGGAGATGCCAGAAGGAGGAAGAGGAGGAGCAGGAGGCAGGGATGCAGCAGGCGCCGGCCCAGGCGAGGCGCTGGACGTGGAGATGTCAGAAGGAGAAGAAGAAGAAGAAGAAGAAGAAGAAGAAGAAGAAGAAGAAGAAGAAGGAGGAGGCAGAGGAGGAGGAGGAGGAGGAGGAGGAGGAGGAGGAGGAGGAGGAGGAGGAGGAGGAGGAGGGAGCGACCAGGTCGGCGCAGTCCCGGGCGCAGCGGGGGAGCTGGCGGGGCGCGGGCGGCGGCGGCCGCGCCCACCAGATGCCGCGGCGGGCGTAGCGGCAGGCGCGGCTGATGGCGCTGGAGGGGGCGCCGGAGGAGAGGCTTGGGTGATAGCCGCTCCGACGTCTCGGAGCCTCGCCATGTGCGCGACGTGCATGGGCGAGGTACCGGCGCGGACGCCCAGGCTCAGGAGGGGAGGACCGGGCGCTCGGGTGCACCACGTCGGGTGCATGGCGCAGCGGTGCGGGCCCCTGGAGCGCTTGGAGGGCTGGAGCAGGCTGACTGACGAGAAGCGGGCCGAGGCGCAGCTCGCCTTTGACGCAGCTCGTGCTGACGGAGCGCAGGACGCGCAGGACAGAGGAGGAGGAGAAGAAAGAGGAGGAGGAGGAGGAGGAGGAGGAGGAGGAGGAGGAGGACGAGGACGAGGACGAGGAGGACGATGAGCAGGAGAGGTCGTGGCCGAAGCCGCTGGGCAAGGAGCCGGGCCCCGTCGGCCGCCGAGGCAGCCGCTGGAGGCCGCAGTGGAGCCGGGAGTGTTGCGCCGCATGGAGTTCTGGGACACCGTCCCGTGGGACAGCATCCACGACCCCGTGGGCACGGTCAAGGTGGTCCCAGGAGCAGTCCGTCACGCGGTGGCTGAACTCCGGGCTGCGCTGTGTGTGGCGGCACAGGCGGCGGGCGGCGCCGCGCAGGAGGAGAGGGCCTTGAAAGCCTTACTGCTTTCCGACCGGTTGCTCTTTGCCTCAGTGCGGAAGCGGCGCGGCGGTGCGCGCGGGCAGAGGGGAGAGACGCTGGCGCGGACGCTCGTCCGGCGGGTGCGCTTGGCCTGGGAGGGCTACTGGGACCTCCTGTGGCAGGAGACGGCCGCTGGGCAGCCGCGCGGGGAGCTCCAAGCACGCTCCGAGGCGCAACAGCTGGCCAGGGATGTCCAGGTGATCGAGGAGGCACTCGCCGAAGAGGACGTCCGCGAGGCGATGAGGGTGGTGGACGGCAAGATCAAGCTGGCCCCGGACAGGAAGGCGCGAGACTGCCTCCCCCGCCTCTTCCCCCGCGCGGCCTCGCAACCGCACATCCCGCAGACGCAGCCTATCAGTGACGACGTCGACCACTTTGTCGCTGAGCTGGGTAAGGCGTACGCCCGCGCACCGCGCAACCGCGGCGCCGGCCCAGGAGGCTCGCGCGGGGAGCACTGGGCATGGATGCCGCAGCACGGGGCCCAGTGGGAGGAATTCACGAAGGTCGTCTTGCGGCTCCAGCTCGGCACCGCCCCGGCCGAGGCTTTGAGGGCGTGGCACAGTGCCCGAATCCTGGCGGGGGACCGGCCGGAGGACGACAAGGTCCGGCCCTTCGCCCTAGGGATCCTCCACCGCCGCCTGGCGTCCAAGGCAGTGGCCCGCATCTTTCGGGGTCGGGTCGCCGGGGCCCTCGGGGAGGCTGAGTATTCTGTGGGCAGCACGAGAGGCGCGGAGGTCATGCACAAGGCGGTGTTGCTTGACCTCGACAGCCGCCCGGCCTGCTGCAAGCTGAGCCTGGATGTCAGCAATGCCCACAACGAGTACGACAGGGCCGTGGCCGCGCAGGAGGTCCAGCAGCTCGTGCCGGACTTGCTGCCATGGGTGCGGGTCGGCCTCGGCACCGCGACTGAGCACGCGTACGTCGCGAGCGACGGCACCCGCACGAGGCTGCCCAAGGAGCGCGGGGGCGACCAGGGCGACGCGCTCACCAACATGCTGTTCCCGCTGAGCTACAAGCGCGTCACACGTGCAACCGCGGAGGCGGCAATGGTAGAGGGCACGGCGGCGCGAGGCTACAGCTACCAGGACGACCTCGAGGTAGTCTGCGCCCCGGAAGCGGCGGGGCGGGCCGAGAGCGCCTTCGCTGCCGCGTGTGCGGCTGTGGGCCTCCGCGGCAACCCGGCTAAAACGAAAGTTAGCCCAGGGCGGCTTGTGGCGGCGGCCGCGCTCCCGGCCCAGCGGGAAGTAGAGCCACGAGCCCTTGTGCTCCGCCACGGAGCGCTCCCGCCTGTCCCCGCAATGCCGGCGCTGGGCCACGCGGCGGGCAGCATGCTCGCGGAGGGAAGCCCAGAGGTCGCGAGCCTCGCCGGCGCCCGCGGGGTGCTCTACGGGCGGCTGCGGACGCTGCGCGCGGCAGGCCTAAGCAACCAAACCGCGCTGGCCCTGCTCCGGACGCGGACGGGTTCGGACTACGTGTTCCTGGCGCGCAGCTGTGGCATCCCAGAGACGGAGGGGGCTGCCATGGACGCCGCGCTGGTGTCCGAGGTGCAGCACATCCTCGGGCAGCCGCTCAACGATGCCACCCGGAGGAAGGCGTTCGTGGCGGCGGCAGCAGGCGGACTGGGGCTCCAAAGCGTGGCCCTCACCGCGCCGGCGGCGCAGGCGGCCTCCTGGCACCTCTGCCTGCCCCACTGCCTCCGCAGGCTGGAGCTCCCAGGGGCCAGCGCTCTCGCCGGGGCCAGCCCTTGGGCGAGCACCTGCCTCCCCGCCGCCACGCGGGTCCTCCAGGCGGCCCTAGACGACCAGACCGCCCACGTCGGCGACGAAGGGCTGGCAGCCACGCAGCACACACTGGCTTCGGCCCCACTAGCTGCGGCTGCCCGCCGCGTCGCGCACGAAGCGGCGGCCGACCCGCCCACTGCGGCGGCTCTGCTCAGCGCCGGGGGTGCCGGCGCCAGCGGCTGGCTGCAGCCGCCCACGAGGCCGTGCCACCGCTTGACAGACGCGCAGTTCGGAATCGCCGTCCGGACGAGGCTGCACCTGGACTTGCCTCTCTGCGCAGGCTTCTGCCAGCACCGCCACCCAGACGGCAGAGTGTGCGGGGAGGCCTTGGATCCGAAAGGTGTCCACGCCCGGGGATGCGCCGTCGGCGGCTGGCGCGTGCGCCGGCACGACGCGGGGTGCGCGGCCCTGGCCGAATGGTGCGAGGAGCAGGGGTGCACCGTGCACAGAGAAGCGCTGGTGCCCCACGCGGCGCCCGCGAATCCAGAAGCCCGCATGGACTTGGTCGTCCACGCGCCAGGGGGAGCGGCGCCGATCCTGGTCGACCTCACAGTGGTCAGCGCCCTGACCCAGGACGCCCTCGGCCTCGGCGCGCCGCGCCGCGAGGGCGCGGCTGCGGCGGCCGCGGAGCGCCGCAAGCGGGCGCGCTATCCAGGCGCGCCAGTGGTCCCGTTCGTCATCGAGGACCACGGCCGCCTGGGAGAGGACGCAGCGGCGCTGCTTCGCCGGCTGGCCCCGACGCACGCGACGGAGCGCTTGGCAGCGATCCGCCGCGTGCACCAGGCCCTAGGCAGCGTGCTACAGCGCCACGCGGCCGATGCCGTGTTGGCGGCCACCCAGCACCGGCCTTGGCGCGAGGCCAGACCCGGGCGAGCGGCTGGAGGAGGAGGAGGAGGAGGAGGAGGAGGAGGAGGAGGAGGAGGAGGCGGGGGAGACTGAGGCAGCTGCCGGCCCAGTGCGAGGAGCGCTGAGGAGGAGGAGGCGGGACCGGGCCAGCTGCCGACCCGGGGCGAGGAGCGCAGCGGAGGAGGAGGAGGAGGACGAGGAGGCGGCGGAGGCAGCGGCCAGCCCAGGGCGAAGAGCGCTGAGGGAAGACGAGGAGGAGGAAGGAGGAGGTAGAGGAGGAGGCCGAGGCAGCGGCTGGCCCGGGGCGAGGTGCGCAGAAGAGGAGGAGCGGCCCGGGTGCCGCCACGGCCAGGGGGGGGGGGATTCAGACCCCTGTCGTCGCACCCCCTGCGACCGGGCGCCCGGGCTGCGGCTGGGCCTGAGCTGGCGCCGCGACGGCCCCGGCCGCAGGGAGCGGCGGCGGCGCTCTGGCTGCCTGGCGCCCCCGCCCGGCGGCAGGGCGCGCGGGCCGCCAGACGCGCCAGGCGCGCGGGGGCGCGCGGCGCGGGCGCCCCTGCCGGCCCGGGCCCCCCCCGGAGACAGCCCGGGCCGCCGCCCCCGCCGCCGCCCCCGCCGCTGCCTCGCCGCCGCCCCCGCCACCGACCGGCTGAGGGGGCCGGGGGACGGGGGGCCCTCCCAGGGCCCCCCGCGGCCGGCGCGGGCGCCGGTCCGCAGGGAGCGCTCGCCGAGTGCCCCGGGGGTCCCATCGGACTCGGGGACCCCCGGGGCCCCGCCGGTGGAGGAGGAGGAGGAGGGGGGGGGAGGTCTATAGGACCCCCCCTGTCCATCGCCGAGTGAAAAGGAGGGGATCGAGATCACGGACCCTTCGAAAAATTGGTTCATCAAGTTCCTTCCCCCGGGGGGCCACCAGCCACCTGGGGCCGTGGGTGACTCCCTTGAGCCCCCATTCGGCACTTTCTGTGGCCCGTAACAAAGAGGATCTGCAGGCACTCCCTTCCCCTTCTCACCCCGCTGATACTCCTACTCCTCATCGACAGCCCCCCACCCCACGGCTCGAGTCCTTAATTTGTCTTTCCTGGAGAAGCTCGCGAGCCCGCCCTCGAGCTGGACCTCGAGCGCCTTCCTGCCACCGTCCGTCAGCTCCTTTGCGCCTCGGTCGTGGCCAGGCGCAGGGCGGCCCGGGTGCGGCCGCTGCGAGGCGGCGGTGTGCAAAGCCGCCCGCCCTCGAGCTTCTCTGCGGCGAGCGACGGGGGAAGCGAGACGAGGAGGCTTTCTCAGAGGGCGACGGGACTTCTCAGAAGCCCCCGCGCCTCCTGAGAAGCTCTGATCCGTCTTCGAGGAAGGCTTAGAACAATTCTCCGAAGGCCCGGGGACTTCCGAATAGGAGGACAGGGGATGAGGAAGAAGGGGAGGATGAGGAGGAGGAAGAGGACGAGGAGGAGGAGGAGGAGGAGGGAGACCAGGAGGAGGAGGAGGAGGAAGAGGAGGAGAAGACCGACGAGGAGGAGGAAGAGGAAGAAGAAGGGGGAGAAGACCGACGAGGAGGAGGAAGAGGAAGAAGAAACAGGAAGAAGGGGAGGAGACGGAGGCTTTCTCCTCCTCGCTCGGCCCTCTCGCTCGCCACCGCGCTTCACCTGGGGCGATCGTCCCTCGCGCGCCCTTGCGCCGCCGCCCTGGATAGAGGGCAGATGCACCGACTGCCTCCAAGACCACGGACTACCTCCCAGACCACCCCAATCCGACCCGAAAACCCGAATTTCGGGTTGGGGGGGGATGGGCTTCATGTGTTTTTTCTTTGTTGGTCAAATGCTCCACGACCCCGCCCCCTCTGAAAACAGATGGCAAATCGGGGCCTTCGGGTTTGGTTGGGGTGGAATGGCAGGAGAGCCCAGAGTCGAATCGATAAGTCGGATCGGCGATCGAAATGAATCGGATCGGCGGAAATCGGCAGCCGAGTCGGGAGAAGTCGACTCGGCGGAAATCGGCATGCTAGCATGCCTCAAGTAAGGAATCGGAGTCCAAATCGGAATCCGACATTAAATCCAATCGAAATCGGAAGCCATCGAGATCGGATCGAATCGAATCGGGAGAATCGGAACGAGCCCTCGTAGGTTTGTGGGTGGCGATGCACCGCCCCCCTTACCTCACAGCAAGCACCTCGGAAGGCGAGGCCCCTTGGTCACCGCACTCCGGGAGGGTGTGGTAAAGGACGGGCCAGGGCTGCTGTGCGAATGCCACATATGGGCGCTGGATCGATTTGCCCCTCCTCCTCCTCCTCCTCCTCCTCCTCCTCCTCCTCCTCCGCTCCTCCCCCATGGCCGGGCAACAAAAAGCTGGCTCTGCGATCCAGGATGCGGCGCGAAAGGTGGCGGGGCCCGCCCTGGCGGGTGGCATTTTGGATCCCTGGGAACTCGACGCGGAGGGGCAGAAGGAAACACAGGGAGGAAGAGGCGCAAGGGGAGAGGGGCAAAGAAGGGGGAGGGGGGCGGTGAAACAGGAGGTGGAGGGGGAAACGGGAGAAATGGGGAGGGGGATGGGAGGAGGAGGGCGTGGGGAGGACGAGGGGAGAATGAGGAAGACGGAACGACAAGGGGACACGGGAGGAGGCAGGAGCAGGGAGGACGTGGGGGAGGGCAGAGGGAGAAGCAGCCTGGCAATGGAAGCGAGGAGGCGCATGCATAGAAATGGAGGAGCAGGAATAATACTACCGATGCGACCACCCGTCGGGTGATAAGGATGATGTACGGAGGGGAAACCAACTGATGACACCTGCGATAGGACACCATCGGGACACCCTCGGAACGAATGCCACCATCGGGGCCCCACTGGGGTCCATCCGTACACTATTTGTCTACCGATGCCACTATCAATGTCACTTTCCGCTTCACTATAGGTGTCGCTACTGATCCCAACATCGATCTCACTATCGATCTTAACTTCGGTCTCACTATCCGTTTGTCGATTTCACTATCGGTCTCACTATCAATAGATCGACCTCACGATCGACCGCACTCTCTCACTGTCGGTCTCAGTATCTCACCATCGGTCACTACCATTCTAAGGATATCTCCATCATTTGGTCTAACTATTCGTCTCACTAACGATCCCTCAATCTACCCATCTATGAATCTCACCATCGGTCGGTCTCGCCATCGATCGATATCACTATCTGTCTATGTATCGATCTCACGGGCGCACAATCGGGACAAGCAAGGTGACACCATCGAGAAACCAACGCGACACCATCAGAACACCATCAGAACACCCAACATCATCGGGACATCAATAAAACACCACGGGGATACGGGGACACCATCGAGACACCAAACATCATCAGAGCACAATGTGGACATTAATTATCGGGACACCATGTGGACACCATCAGGACACCATCGGGGCACCATGAGGCACCATGTGGACACCAGCGGAACACGATCGGGACACCATGCGGACACCATGTGGACACGTGGACACCAACAGGAAACAATGTGGACATCATGTGCACACCACCGGAGCACCATCCTGACACCATCGGGCCACAATCGGAACGGCATCGGGACACCATTAGAACACCATCGGAACACCACTGGGGCACCATCGAGACATCACCGGGACACACTCGGGACACCATTGTGGCCAATCCGTCCAACATTTGTCGATCGATCTCACCATCGGCCTCACAACACGTCTTGCTGTCGATCTCACTATCGATCTCACCGTCGATCTCACCACGGGACACCGCGTCCCGGGACCCCACGGACACAATGGGACGCCACAGGCCACCAGCAGGACACCCCGCAGGCCACCGCTGGCCAACCGGAGGGAGATGAGACATCGAACCCAGTTCCGCCCTAGCCAGGGCGGGATCAATCCTCTCGCCCGCCCACGCGGCGTCGCCTCGCCCGCCAGCGCGACACGAAACCGAAACCGATTTCACGGTGAGGGGCTCTCCGTGCCACAGCGATGTCACCCCCACCCTTCGATCCGTCGCTCAGAATTCGAATACAGGATCGACTACATAATTGATTTGCCACAGAATTTGCTCGTTCGTCGAATCTGCAAATCAATACATGAAGTGTTCGCACATTTTCACAAAACGATTCGCATTTGCTGGTGCATTCGACTGGAAAAATACATGTGGGGGTACATCAAGTCTGTAGTCGATCCCCTACTCGAAGAATAAGTCCTCAGAACCTTCCCAGGGCCAGCCCTGGTAAAATCATCAACCCCCGTACTGACGTTTGACAATGCTTGGGCCCAAAAACTCTGGATCCCTTAATCATCGCCCCCCCCGGTCAGGACCGATTGAAGGCGCGGGGGGGCGTCTTGTGTATGATGGCGACTCAGGAAGGCCAACTCTATCACGTCGGGTTTGCGCATGCAGCACCACCATCATCATCACCATTAGCTTTACCATCATCCCAAGTAACACCACAATCGTCATCACTGTCGATAGTGCGGGCTGTCGCAATCGATGTTGCGTCATATTTTTGGAGCGACCCAAAAGGGTGTCCAGCTGAAACGGGGTGGTGCAATATATTTGGGCCAATTGTATTGCAAGTTATTGCAAGTAGTGTGTTGCACGCGGGAGTTCAGCAATACCTTCGCGCCCCGGACCGCATTGCGCGCCCCAAATGTACTGCAACCCTACAAATCTATTGCACCAAATCTACTGCAGCACTCCATTGTCGCTAGACCCCCTCTTGGGTCAACCCGATACTTGCTTCTGACGAAGCACGGATGTTCCCACGCGGTCATCAGGAAAGTCCTTGTCACGGTTATCAGCTGGACCCTTTCTCCAATTTACTTGCTCCATCCGCCAATGGTTGTGAGTATCGTTTAACCGATTCCCATCCCCAGCGGCGTGGCCTGGGCCCCACTGATCGATCCACCCCCCCCAGATGGTCGGTTAGGCCGTTCCCTTCGGGTCTCGAGGGGCGTGTCCCCCACTGGGGTGGCAATTTGGTGGGAGTCGCGAAAAGGGATGGGGATTTTTTCTCGGCAAACAACGTTTGGCACACCCTTTTATAATCGGAGTCTCCGCCACCCCGCGCGGGGCCATGAGTGGTAGCGACAGCGCCATAGATAGAGTCAGCGATCGTCATACAGGAGCCGGATCGTCATATTCCAAAAGCCCGAATAAGGAAATCGAGAAATCGATCGAGAACAGTCGCCGGCGATTGTTTGAAAGAACGGCCGCGTTCTTTGAAACAGTCGCCGGCGACTGTTTTGAAGAACGCTACTATTGATCTATTTTGTCGGTGATGATGTAATTTTTTCCGACGCCACAACTGAGGCGTCACGGAAGCGAGCCTGGAGGCACCCGAAAGCTCCAGACAGAACCCAATGGCATGGGCGGCTGGGGCGCTGGAGCACCCCAACTGTTCGCATTCGCCCACATGCTGCCAGCGGCCGCTTGCTCGTGGCCGCCAGCAAACCGCGACTGCGGCATCGGAGCCTCAGCTGCAGGCGGCGTCTCAGCCGCGACTGCGGCGCCCTGATCTCCCCACCAACTGGAGCCCCATCCATCCCAATAATCCCAATCATTCCGAGAGCTCCCCTGCGAACGCCACGAGTTCCAGCCGTCCCACCTGTTCCTCTGCCAGTGGCCCCGAGCCTCTTCCTGAACCGCCACTGCGGCTTCAATGCCAGGCGGTGAGTCATTCGCCTTGCCGCCCTTGCCGCCCCAATGGCCTCTGCCGAGGCCGCCCTTGCTGCGGCCTTCGCCGCCTTTGCGCTCGTCGCTGTCGCCCTGGCGCCCCTCTCGCTTGCCCCCCTTCTGGTGGCCGCCGTCCTCTTTGCCTCATTTGCGGCTCCTCCAGTCCCCTTTCCTTTGCTGCTGCTTGGGGACCCTCTCTGCTTGCTTCTCAGGCGACCTGCGCGGCTGGTTGCGCGTGTACACCAGTAAAGGGAAGTGGGCTCCGTTGCGCGCCTTTCCCACAGAGCCTCTCCAGATGGCAAGATTCACCTCCTTCTGTCGCGTCCTGAACGGGTGCCCATCCAACTCTTGTCCCGATTGCCTCCGCGACTGCAGATTCTTCTTGATTTCAAACATCTTCGCGTTGAAGTCCGCAACTGCGGCGACGGACGCATCCGATGGCCTCAGAAAAGGGGTGCAACTTATCCATTTGGTCGAGGCTCTTGGGCAAGTAGGTTTCCAGCGGCTTTCCAGGCCCATTCGTGCATTCGAACTCGAAGAACTCGGCGTTCTTCTGGTGCGTGAGGAAGCCGCCGTCGCCCTCGTGTAAGACGTCCAGGCCTTTGGCGACTCGGTACTCCCCAGGCATGCCGACGCACCTAATCGCCATGCTGTCGGCCCTGGGCGCGCCGCCTGCGGTCTTCCAAGGGGCCCGCGCGTCCACGTCGATGGTCAGGCTGCGACTGCGGCATTGTCGAACCAGACCGAACATGCACATGTTGAAATCCCCCATGCACACTTGGACCCTGTGCTCCTTGACAAAATCTACGATCCAATCGTAGTACGCCCCCAACGCTTTTGTTCCGAAGTCGCCGTTGGTCAATTTGTTGCGCACGTGCATCGCCATGACGGTGACCTGGGAACCCAGGTGCGCGACGGACTCGTCCAGGGTTATGCGTGCGGCCATGGCCCTGGAGTATCGGTTGACGACGGCCCCTGCTTTCGTCACATCTCTTTTGTAAAAGTTCTTCGTGAAGTTGAAGCACTCAATATCACCGACACTGCGGTCTCGAATGCCAGCGAGAAGCGTGCCCTACTCTTCGTTGCCTTTTACGCACAAGTAGTTGTAGCGATCTCGTTTTGCGAATGCGTCGCCCGCAACTGCGGTTGCGCTCTCCGCGGGGTCTCTGCGCCCAGACAACACTTCGGCCAGCTCGTTGTCGCATTCGCAGATGACGACGATATGCGCTGGATTCGCATGGATTTGCGCACGCTCGTCTTGGCGCAGCTTCGGTTTTGCCGCCGTGCCCCCAAAGCTGCAAAGTAGAAACCGATCCTCCCCATGTTCTCTCCGCGCTTTTTCTCCCACTCGAGAAGAGCAGTCTTCTCTTCGCCGGTCAGCTTGCGGGTTCTTCGCGAGCGAACTGTTTTATCCCAAGCTCGAACCGTCTTCTGGCGCGCCGCCGCAGCCGCGGCCCCTGCGCCGCGACTGCCCCCCGCCGCAACTGCGGCCCCCTGGTTTTCTTCCGCGTCGCCTGCGGCGGAGGCCGCCGAAGACGGAGCGCAGCTGCCCCCGTCTGGAGTGAAACCGTCGGTGTCGGATCCAGCGCCGCTGTCCTCCGCGACTGCGGCCTCGTGGACATTCTCCGCGCTGCCAGTCTGGACCCCTGAACCAGAAGAGGCGCCCCCCCGAGACAAAGAAAGGCCCCATGATGTCATAGCGGCCGAGCGGACGCGCGCGCGCCCGCGCCAGCCACGGCGAGTTTGAGCGATGGTCCTTGAGCCGAGAATTGCTCTCGCGCCGCTGGAACGATGAGGAGGGGGTGGCGGCAGAGCAATAGCTGCAGGAGGATCTAGCGGCACCGAGGCGGAGCGGAGGGAGGCAGCAGCAGCAGCAGCAGGCGATCAAAAGGGCCGATGATGATTATGAGGAGGAGGAGGAGGAGAGCGAGGAGCTGGAGGACACGCAACGGCAATACTTAGTTAGCGTTGGTGTTTGTTTTTGTTTCCGTCGCAGCGGCGAGGGGGTCCCAACTGCGGCAGCACCTCGCCGCATCTGCGGCCACAAGGCTCCGCCGCGCTACGCGGCGGCAGCGGGCGCCACTTACGCCATCTGCCGCCTTGAGTTCTCGCTGTCTCAGAATACACGAACTGCGACATCGCCGCGCGATTCCCATCTGCGGCGTCGTTCGCGACCTTCTGCATCCATCCTGCGAAAGTGCTCGGCCACTCCTCTTTGTGTTGCTTATTCATCTCGTCGTCCCAGTTCGTTTTGAACCACGCCCACTCTTATCTCCGCGCCACCGAAAGGACGCCCTTGCCGCGGGCCAGGCGATCCAGAGCCGCCATCCTGTTTTTCTTGAGATTGAAGTCCCCTGGCTTCCACTGTGCCAGGGCGAATTTGCTCGCCAACGCCGCCTCCGCCGCGACTGCGGCTTCTTTGCTCGCTCTCAAAGCGGCATCGGACTCCCGAATTTGCTTCCTCAAGTCTCTGAGCGCCAGGGTACTGAGCCCTTCTCAGAGGTCGCCGTGCTCACCCAAGCACCAAATTCGCAATTCCGCGCGTGTGCCGCAAGGTCCTTCGCCGCGCCAGGCCCCCCTTTGAACATCATTTCCGCCGGCGGCGGTCCGCGACTGCGGAGCTCCGCCGTGTCGCTCGACACCGTGAGGTTGGCTGTCCACCTGGCTTTGCTGTCGTCGTGGGCTTCCACCAGCGGGACGAGCCCTCCTTTGACGGCCAAGCACGGCTTGGAAGCAGAAGCCGTCTCGTTGTGGTGGAAGGGGGACTGGTCCCAGTTGAGGATGTGTGGGTCGTAGCCAAGAAGCTCCTCCGCGGCGGCCCGAACCCTCGCCACGTTGAGGATCATCGCTTCGAAGCGCGACTGCAGGAGCCATTTCGGCACTTTGTACTTACGGTTCGGTTTTCGTAAGCTTAAGCCGTACGAGCGACACCACTTCGACCACCACCGAGGCCGCAACTGCGGCACCCTCGGTTTGACTCCCTGCTTCAAGGTTTCTACGCAGTACTGCGTCACGAGTTGCCGGCCTTTCGAGACGAGCAGGGCTTGCGTGTACCTAGCGAGCATCTTCGGGCGTTGCTCCGCGACTGGGCTCCGCTTGGCCATAGCCTTCCAATCCACAGATGACCTCATGTGTGACCACCACTCGTAAAAAGGTGACTTCCAGCCACGGGCATTTCGACATGGCGCCACCGCCGTGTGCGCGCCGTCTGTTCGTAGTCTGCCCCGCGTCCGCTTCTCCAGCTTTTTTTCCAGCTATGCCACCACCTTGCTACGGTTTGTTTTTGTTGCTTTGCCGTCGTGCCCGTCGGCCACGAAAACTTCTCGCAGAAGCTTATGATCTCATAGCGCTGAAGCGGACCCTCGCCATGCCAACCGCGACTGCGAGCGTGCTGTTCGAGATCTCTGCAGACCGCGTTGCGATCTCCCAACAGCCAGGGGCGCACCTTCTTCTTTGGAATTGCAGCAACGTCTGTTGGCTGCGCCTGAAACGCACGATGCGCTCTGATCTGCTCGCCCTGCAAAGGCTCTGGCATGGCGCTCGCGATCGCCATCAAAGTTCCTTCGTCTTTCACCCCCGTGGACCACTTGAGAGCCTCCAGAAGCATGGGACTTGCTGCAGGGGATTATTTCGCGGGTTCTGGTGCCGAGCCTTGGACGACACTGTCGTCTAGCAAAGAGATCTGCAAGGATGGATCGTCGTGGCCGCAACTGCGGTATGCCCGCAGTTCTTCCATCTCCAACTCCTGCGTGATCTGGAACATGTCAAGTAACCACGGCTCGCTCCAGCGCGCCATTCCGAATTCGTAGAGTTCCTGGCGGATCCACGCGCGCGGCTGCGCATCGTTGGTCTTCTCTAGCATCAACGCCATCACATCGATGCCGCAATGCCCATCGCAAACGGTTCCCAGAATGAATTGTCCCAGAGGGCCATAGAATTTGTTTAGCGGGTCAACTCCACCTTGCACCACCATGCCCGCCGCAACTGCGGCCACCCAGTGGCGAACCTCATGGAGTTGGTGCTCCTCGGTCACTGGCTTCAGATCCTGCGCCGTGAACTCATCACTGAACAACGCCGCATCGGCATCATCCTTGCAGACTACGCACGCCACGCCGTCCACCGCGCAATGATCAGGGCAACGCTCCTCTGCCCATGGCATGTAGAAGCTCAGGATATCCTTTCGGTTCTCTGCTTCCCACGCGCAAGGGCGACGCTTGAAACGCATGGCGAACAGGAGAAACGCGGAGTACCCAACATAGGAGCCCTCTTTCAGAATGCTTCGCAACACCGCGATCACTTTGTCTGGAACCTTCGCCGCGACTGCGGCCTGAAGCTTCAGAGCCCCCGTCACAGATTCCCCCTTGGTTGGCGCCGCGGGGGCCGCAGGGACTCGCACGCGCAAAGGCGCAGCGCTCGGCGCTGCAACAGGAGCCGCGGCCCTCGGGTCAGGGCAAGGAAAGAATTGCACGTCAGAGTCGCACCACTTTGCTGGCAATGGGGGCGCTGGAGGCAGGCGCCCCAGAGTTGGAGCAGCGGCGCTCTGTCCTACTTCTTGTTCTGGCGGGACAGCCCCAGCTTCAACCAGTGGCGGCGCGTCAGGGTCCGCAACTGCGGCTGCCTTCTCGTCTTCCGCAGGCCCCACAGGTGGTTCCTCTGGTGGTGCCGCAAGTGCGGCTGCGTCCTCTTGCCCAGCAGTCGCCGCAGATGTTGGCGCAGGAGCAGCCGCAACTGCGGCTTCTGGCGCGTCTGCGCTCTGTGGCTCTGCGACGGCGGCCTCTGGCGCAACTGCGCCTGCTGCGTTTGCGTCTGCAGCTGGTGGCGGTGCCGCGACTTCGGCTGGTGCCGCTGCCTCCGCCGCGACGGCGCCGGACTGGTCGTCAGGGCGCAAGTCGGACGGTTGCAAGTGAAGCAATGGCGGCTCTGTTGAGGCGCCATATTGCGACGGCGGCCACTTTGCCTGACAAGGCAGGTGGGCGCACGCATGTACTTTCACTCCCTTCCCACAAAATTATCCGTCACTACGGCTCCAGATGTTGCACATCCCAGTTGTGCCATACTTGGCTTTTCTCGGCTTCACGCCGCTAGCATAGCGTGTCCATTCCAGTTCAAAATGCACATCACCCTGCTGGCCATGCCACCGCTCTCCAAGGGGAACGTCCGTGACTCGCCCTCCCGAGCCATGCAACCTTTGAGCCTTGGAAGCGGCTGCGGGAACAGACGCTGGCAAGGAGAAGGGGGAAGGGTGATGCAGGAAGCAGGAAGCATAAGGCTGCAAAAGGAGAATTGTAAGGCATTACTGGCGAAGGCGCAAATGACTTTTTTTTCGCGCTGATCTCCCCAATCTGCGGCTGAGTTCCCCTCTCAGTCGGCGATCTCCCCAATCAGGCGCGGCGAACGACGAGACGTCGCAACAGCGGCCCCTGCCGCGGCCGCGACTGCGGCATCTCGCGCGCGTCTTTGCGATCTGGCACGTCTCCCTCTCTCGCGGCGCAATGCTGGTTTTACATTGCGCTCTCCACGTCGGTCTGGATTTCTCCAGGCACCTGTAACTCAAAGTAATCCTTGGCAGCCTGCCTCTTCTGCTCCCGCGTGATTTGAGACCACTCGTGCCTGTAGTCTTTCGCAGCTCTAGCGTCCTCCCATTTGTTCTTCGTCAGCTTCTTCACTTCCATCTCGACGGTCTTTCCTCTGGTCGGGCCGTCCCGCGTGACGGTTGCAACCCAAGCGCCTCGGGAACCCCAAGCATTTGCGAAGCCAACGCCACTTCCCTGGGCCATGTGCTCAGGGCCAGGTTGCGGGCTGTCTGCCAGGTCTACGAGCTCCGCAACTGCGGCGCCATGACCTGACGGCGGGACCCCGCTCTCGTCGCGGTCTCCGTCGATAAGGTTCGGGACACCTCCGACGCTTAAGTCGCCCGCGATCTGTTGGAGCAGCCAAGCGAGGTCCACGGCAGCAAACCACAACATCCTGCGCTTGAAACTGGCCAGGCGCACGGTTCGCGTCGTCGTCTCTGTCGGGTACTTCAAGGTGCTCTGCGAGGGAACCTCGACTGAAAGCACGGTGGCTGCAGTTTTGTCCGTCGCGTGCCCTTTGCCCTGGCCGTAGCCTTCGGACTGCTGCTTCATCTTCCGAACGCCTGGGGCACCAGGGGACTGATCGCGTTTCCTTTTTGACCCTTTGTCGGTCGCACTTTGGACGAGCGCCCCCATGGGGTCGTCGTCTACAGAGTCGCTGTCGGTGCCGCCCTCCGCAGCTGCGGCGCCACCTGCTTTCTTCCGCGCCTTCTTGACAAGACTCCACGCTGGTGAACTCTCCAGTTGCCCTGGAACGACCTTGGCGCGTGGAGAGCACACCTGGAGGATCCACCTCTGCTGCATCGTCACATGTACGAAGTCGACATGTTCGGTGCCGTCCGCAACAGGCAGGGAGATGCTCTTCACGTCCTTCGCTGGGATGGCCCACGTCTTCCCGTTCCAGCCGCCAGTCACGCAGAGCGCGGTGCGCACCTCGGGCACCTGCCAGACAGCCATCGCGGACGCCGCAACTGCGGCCCTAGCGCCTGAAGCGCGGCAGGCGGGCGCGCGACAGAAGGGCAGCGGCTCGGCAGGATCGGGGCCGCAACGGCATCGGCGGGAGCGATTCTCTCTCCTCCGACGCTCCCACTCTGCGCTCCGAGGGCGAACGCCTCTCGACATGGGCATTATTCAAAACAGTCGCCGGCGACTGTTTTAAAGGACGAAGCGTCCCTGGCGGTCTTTAAAACAGTCACCGGCGACTGTTAAAGAACGGAACGTCCCTGGCGTTCTTTAAAACAGTCGCCGGCGACTGTTTTAAAGAACGCCCACCGAGGAGGTTTCCTGAACTCGATCCCTGGGCGCCGACAGTCCGAAGGCGACAGCGGCTTCTCCGTCAGCCTCCCGCTCCCCCATTCGCCTCCTCCTCCGCCTCCTCCGTCGACTCCTCTCCCGCCCTTCCCTCCGCTCCATTTCCCTCCGCCTCCGCCTCCTCGCCCCTTCCCCTGGAGTTCTCCCACTCCCTCCCTCGTCGCACTTGGCCCTCTGCGCCTCTCTCGCGCTGCCCCTTCTGCCGCTCGTTTTTTTTTTCGGCGCCGCGGCAACTTCTCGAAGCTCTCCTGCCCAGGGCCGCGACTGCGGCTCCGAACGCCGCCACTGCGGCTACACTGAGCCAATCACAGCGACATCTCCCCTGCCCATCAAAACCTTTTTTTTGCTTATTCGGGGGAGGCCGCCCCGTTGCTTTTCCTTCGCTTGCTTGGTCTCGTCCGTGCGCCACGTCTCAGAACTCGCTTTGGCTTTGGCTTTCGGCTTCGCCTTTCTCTCCCACAGAAATTCGCCGCCTTTCTTCACGGGCACGCTGTTGAACAGGACGGGAACTTCGATGCTCACCGCGAGTGCAGCGCCGCCAGGCACCACAACAACAAACTCTTCCACCTGCAGCTCCATGTTGAAACGCGCAACTGCGCTTCCAGGCGCATTGTTCCGCGTCAGCAAATCAGCTGCCGTCAACTTCTCCACGGCCCAGAACCAATGCATGTTTTCAATGGCATCCCGACTCCACGTCCTTACCCCCTTCGCCTGCAAGTCCACTGGCGTTGTCTCCGTCGGTGCCGTGAACTCAGGGTTGATGTAGCAGCCCAAGGTCTCGTCCGCAGCTGCGGCTCCCTTCGCGCACGCCACCACGTGCACCTTGTCTGGGTGCGCGCTCGTCTCAGACACTTTGCCTGCGCGGGGGGCGCAGGGCCAGAACTCGATGGCTTCCGCGTCATGATCCTGGGTCGCTATTACGCGATCCTGCGTCACTATTACGCTTCCGCGTCGTGATCCTGGATCCCGCATCAACGCTACGCCAACGTCCGCGACTGCGGCCACGTGGCGCGCCCAAAGAGCGAGGACCACCGCAGAAGCCAGCGCAGACGTTTGCCCGAGCTGTCGATGGGCGTCAGACTTCTGCCACTCGACAATCGGCAGCTCGAAGGGCGGGTCGGGGGCTGCTTCTGCCGGCCCGCTGCTCTGGCTTGCAATTGGATGCAGCGTCACAGCGTCGAAACTCAACACCTTCGGCTGCAGCGCCTCCTGTGGCGCTGCGGTCGCACTCTGGGCCGCAACTGCGGCGCTCTGTGTAGCAGACGCCGACGCTTCTGACAATTTGAACCACTGAGGTTTGCGAGCGCCCTCGAAAGCAGCAACTGCGGCCACCAATGCCTTCCGATGTTTCTCGCGCGGCACGTTGTCTATAGCCTCCACGCAACAGCGGAGAATATCCTTTCGAACGTCCTCTGCCCTCATTGACGCTATCTTCGTGGCCTTTGCGTACTTCGCGAAGGCCTCCACTGTCAGCATGGCCAGATTCGCTTTGAATTCCAGCCCTGCGTTGCCGCCCATCTCCGCTGCGCTCTTCTCCACGCGGTGAAAGAAAACCGTGAAGGCCGCATTGATGTCTTCGAGGTACGCGACATACTCTCTGTTTGTCCAGAGCGCTTCTGGATCTGGGCACCACACCGTGGTTTCCATGCCTTTTTTCTTCGGAGGGTATTTCTGTAAGCTCGCATGACAACGGCTATCTTGACCCATGGCGCAGTGTCTGTAATCCCCTTCGCAAAGCCGAATGCACCGAGTCGCAAAGCTCCTCCTCGAGTTCACAAAAGCTTGGCATAATTCCAGCAGCAGCGGGATGAAAGGAGACTTCGTGCTCCCGAGGCCCACGATGAAATCAAAGAGCTCCGCGAAGTCTGGGTCCTGGACGACGCGATCGAGCTGCCGAGACACGACTGCTTCGATCTTCTGAAAGTTCACCTCCTCCGCGACTGCGGCCGCCAGGGCAGCGTCGACAGCGTCACAAGGAACGCGAAGCGCTGTTACTTCAGTGGTTCGCATCTGGAAGTCAGCCCCCTTGTTCAAAGTTTGGCTGATCAGAGAAGCTCCGCCGGGTTCTTCTTCGAAGAATTCCCAGGAAAACACTTCGATGAGCATCCCCTCCGTCACGGGCTTCTTGGCAATGGGATCGTGGTCCGCGACTGCGGACATGTCGACATTGCCATCTTTATCCGCTACGCGATCAAGCCTTGCGCGCTCCACGTCTGTAAACTCCATCCCATGCGGGATGGGCCACTTGGCCCCGTTCGCGATTGCGCGCAAAACGAGGCGCAGGTGAGAGTGCGAAAGGGATCCATACAGAATGTCGGATTCGCAACTGCGATTAAAACAATCCTCGATGTACCCTTTCGCTTGACTTTTGCTGAGCTCCCCTATCGATTTGAAGCCTTCGTTGTTCTGCGCCTTCTCCACGAGCGTTTTCGCTGGGTACTCCAGAACGCACACGCCTTCGTGGTCAGCCTCTGCCTGCGCGAAGCCCGCCGCGATGATCTGCGCAGCAAGTCCCCGCGCCCTCTCGCCCTGAGGGCACTGCCCGCCACGATTGCTGGGATGGGGCGCGATCGTGCGCACAGGGATGCGGACCTTCTCCTGGCCCTGGACCCCGTGGCGCTGTCTGATCTCAGCAGCCTCCTGGAAGATCCGTAGATCCGCCGCGCCATCCGCAACTGCGGCTCCACTCATGTCGTCACCTGGGCAGGCCGCGCCTGCAGCCTGTCAGAAAATATGGAAGCAGCGCGCTGCGCCGCGCGAGTTGATAGAAGCGCCCACAAAAAGAACAGCCCCGTGTTCGCAGACGGCTGCGGAGGGGAAGAGCATGAGAAGGGGAAGGAGGCGGAGGGACGAGAGAAGAGGAGGAGGCGCAAGAGCTTCTGCTCCTCCTGCTCTCCTGCCCCTGCTATTCCTGCTCCTGCTATTCCTGATCTCATGCTACTAATAACTTGTCCAGCTTCCCCTGCTCCTGCTTTTCCTGCTGCTGCTCCTGCTCCTGCTCCTGTTCCTGCTCTCGCTCCTGGTATTGCTCCTGCACATCCTCCTCCTCCTCGTGCCCCTGCTTCTCTTCCTCCTCCTGCTCCTGCTCCTCCTCCTGCTCTCCTCCTCCTCCTGCTCCCCCTTCTCCTTCTCGTCCTCCTCATGCGTCTGTTTTTTCCACTGCACCGCGGCTGCGGCCTCCACGACTCAGTCGCCCTGCGCCTGCCTGCCGCGACTGCGGCCTCTCCGTCTCCGCGGCCCCCGCGTGGATGCCATCGACGCGGTGTTTCGCGAACGTCGCTGCGTCGAGCTCCTTCTGCGCGATCCTGCCCAGGCCGATCAGAGGCCGCAGCCCCTGAGAAGACCGAATGCCGCTACTGCGGTCCTCGTCCCAATCCCACTCTGGGACGCGCCTCGCCCCCGCCCAATGCAGCGCGATCTCGGAAGACCCAATCGATCGCAACCACGGTGGCAAAGGCGGCGGCCGCCCGTCGGGGTAGGCAGCGATCCGAACGTTGCAATGCCATATGGGCACGAAGTAGTTCGGATGCGAGACGTAGCTGCCAGGGCCGAGGCTCGGGTCGAGCTGCCAGTTGGCCTCGTAGAGCATCGCGAGCGGGTGAGCCCCCCCATGCTCCGCAACTGCGGTGGAAGCACTCGAGGATGTCCGGCGGTGCATCAAAGAGGCCGACGGGGAACGCACGTCCTTGCGGAGCACCTGCGCGACTGCGCGCTCCCTCCACTCGGGCGTGCCCCACTCGGGCGCGTGCCGCCATCTCAGCGACATGGGCGTCGCATGCCACCTCGTGAAGACAGCGAAGGGGATCGTCGCGCCTGGATTCCGCGCAGACTCCACCAAGTCAGCGCTCAAGACCCAGCAGACGCGCGTGTCCGCGTTCTCCAGCGTCGCAACTGCTCACGCCAGACAGCGAATCCACGGTCATGCCCTCTCGGACCGATCAGGGGGAGACGAGCCCAATATGGGATATCCTCACCGTCGGGCCTGGCGTCGATCTTCTTCAGAAGGGCGGTGTACACCACTTCTGCCGCGACTGCGGCTTCTGAATCGCGCCCGCCGTGGAGCGCGGCTATGAAGTCGGGATCGAAAAACGCGACCAGAAGCCCAGCCGTCTGCTTGTACATCCATTCGCTCACGGCGTTCTCGGCGCACTGCGTCGTGATGATCGCCGCGTTGACCACGGGCGTGATGGTGCTTGGGGCCCTCGTCGCCATATCGTTCAGAACGTTGTTCCGCTCGTTCCAGTCCTTCTCGGGCGCGGGGTGCGTCGGCTCTCGGAACCGCGGCGGCGTCAACAAGCGCGCGTGTCGATGCGGACGCTCCGCTGGAGCGCTCTTCGGCGCCGCCCCAGCATGGCGCAGTCCAGGTTCGCGGCCCCGATCCTCCTGCCCCCCGCGACTGCGGTACAAAAAGGGAGGCGGCGGACCCGGAGGCGGGCGCGCCTTGGCGGAGGAGGCCGAAGCCTTCGCGCGAGCCTGGTCGCTCGGCTTCCTCTCGGGAGATGTTGCTGTTCGCGCGAATTTCGCCCCCGGCGCCTCCTCGCGAATGTTCCCCCTGCGAATCCACGCCTTAGACGGGGGGGCCAATCGCCCCCCACCGCGACTGCGGGCTCAGACGCGGGCGCGCGAGGGGCAAGAACTGCCTTGGGGCGCTCTTCTCGCGACTGCGGGCTCTGCCGTGGGATCTCGCTGAGGCCGGCGCTTCCCCTCGCGCGCAACTGCGCGTTCCCTGGCGGGGTTCTGATAGGCTTCATGCCACGCATTTTGTTTTTGCGGCGATCCTTGGCCCCCTCTTTTGTTGCATTTCCTACGCCAGAAGAATCAGAGGAGGATGAACTTGAACTTGCAGATAGACACTCACCCTCCTCCTTCTCGACCTGCACGCGGGCTTCCCTCTTCTCCACAGCACTGCGCGGCCTGAGCACTGCGCCCTGAGATGACGAAGCGGCCTGCCCCGCGACTGCGGGCTCTCCTACTGGCGTAGGGCTGCCCGATGCATCTCCCGCGGGCGCCGCCGCGTCGCGCTCCGGTTGCCTGCGAGCGAGCTTCGCCTTCACGGTCTGCAGCTTCTCCTCGTGCGACTGCTGTGGCTCAGCCGCAACTGCGGCCTCTGAGGCAGCGTCGCCCTGGGCAGCCTGAGGCGCAGGCGCCGCCCCCGCAACTGCGGCCCCTGATGCGCCATCGAATTGTTACGCTCCGAGCCCTCGCGCTTCCGCTTTCGCTTGCGCTTCGTCGGCGGCTGCGCGGGCTCTGAGCCCTCTCGGGGACGTTCGGGGTCCTTCTTCCCTGCCATGAGGGATGCGCTGGTCTCGCGCGCGCGCGGGGCCGCCGCCCCGGGCCAGGCCTCGAGGTAGGCAGCGGCTGCGGCGGGCGAGGAAGGCAGCGGGGCGAGCGAACAGGTTCGGGGGGGCTGATGGGAGAACGAGGGGCTGATTGGACAAAAGGGGCTGATCGGACGCGAGGGAAACGTTGAAGGAGACTGCGGGGGCACGAGGGACTGCTTGGACAGGAGAGGAGAACGATGACGAGAACCACGGCGAGGGGAACGACGACGAGGCGAATGGCGACAAGTTTTTCTCCTTTTCCAGTTCCACTGGGAGAGCAAGCCGCCGCGTGATGCCGATGCGACTCCGAACGCCGCAACTGCGGCTTCACCATCTCGTGGGCCCACGCAAAATCAGCGTCACTTGAGCGTCGCGAGACTCACTCACCAAGCACCCGCCGCGACTGCGGCTTCATGCGCGCAGCAATCGCAACTCATCAACTCCACCGCGGCGGCAAATACGATCCTGCATGGCCGTCGAAGCGCCCTGGGACGTCTTCGGTGCCGACTTGCTTGTACCAGCGGAACGCCCCAGCCCCGTCGCTATGGCCAAGCCCCTTTCGCGGCGCAGGCACGGCACTCCAATGCGGCTCCTCCTCGTGCATGCGAAATTCTGTTTTCGACCACTCGGGGTGAAGACGAATGCCAGAACCATCGTCGAGGCGCAGGAGGAAATCCCATCTCTGCAGCTTGACGCCCTCCTCTTGCCTGTTACGCACGCGTTTCGCCTGCCTGTTGTGGTCGTACGAGTTCGGGCATGGGCACACAGTGCAACTGACCAAGCCGCGACTGCGGCTCCCATCAGGACTCCGACTCCGCCCACGCACCACTCGCTCCATCGTAGACGCGTCCAACTGCGCAACCATTTCCAGCCAAGACCAAAGAGTGAAACTCTCGCCGCTGAACTCCCAATCCGTGTTGTCCTGATGCGCCCCGCGCTTCTGGTTTTGATGATGCACGGGGTCATCTCCGCAACTGCGGTGTTGAACATGCGGGTGGCGCGGAACTCTTCCAGGTCACCCCGAAAGAATTTCAACGCCGCGTTGTGTTGCCTGTAGTTGCCATCCCAACCTTTATTGTAGTTTGGAAATACTCGAGCGTGTATACGGTCGGCGCCGCTTCCTCCTCTGCCGCTGGCTCTCTGGCTGGCGCGACTGCGCCCTCCCACTGGCCAAGCGCAACTGCGCCTTCTCCTTTGCCACCCTCGCGGGTCGCCGCCGTGGGTTGCGCGATCTCTTGGGCCGCGGACACATGAGCAGCTCCCGTGCCCGCCGCTGCCGTTGGCGGCGGGTCTTCTGCGCGCCGCGCGTCGCCCCGCCATCCGCTACTGCGGCCGCTCTGCCAAGATCCACCCCGCCAGCTCGACGAATGCTCTTCCCACCCGCTCCACCGACCGCCTCCCGAATCGTTTTGTGCATCATCTTTCCAACTGCGGCTCCAACCGCCGCCACTGCGGCTCCAACCGCCGCCACTGCGGCCGCCGTCTGCGCCGACATCTGCGCCGCCGATCACCTGCCACTCGTCTGGGTCTGCTGCAGACCCAGGCATGTTTCTCGCGGGGGCGCTCGCGGACGCGGGCCCCAAAATGTACTGACGGAGGCGCTCGCGGACGCGGGCTTCGTCCATTGGTCGAATTGCGTTTCAGTAAAACGTTTGAAGCAACGTTTGGACCACAAATGGCGACAGATATCGATGTACCTAAATACGTGTTTCTAGTCGTCGTCGTCGTCGTCGTCGTTCCCCTCTCCTCCTCCTCCTCCTCCTCCTCCTTCTTCTCCCCTTCCTCCTCCTCCTCCTCGTCCTCCTCCTCCTCCTCCTGCTCTTCCTCCTCCTCCTCCTTCTCCTCCTCCTCCTCCTCCTCCTAATTACTCCTCCTTCTCGTCCTATTCCTTCCTTTTCCTTCCTCCCCCCTCTTCCCTCCCTCCCTCGTCCTCATCCTCCTCCTCCTTTTCCTCCTCCTCCACATCCGCCCGCCTCTTTCAACATCCTCATCTCCCTCCCCCTTCGCTTCCTTCCCCTCCCCCTCCTCCCTCCTCCTCCTCCTCCCTCCCTCCCTCCTCCTCTCCTCCTCCTCCTCCTCCTCCTCCTCCTCCTCCTCCTCCTCCTCCTAATTACTCCTCCTCCTCCTCCTCCTCCTCCCCCCCCCTCCCCCCGATTTTTGCTGAACAATAACGAAAAATACGTTGCTTAGTAATTAATTACGTGGCGGAGGAACAGGAGCAGGGGGAAAGGCAAACTAGGTTGGCTCTGGCGGGGCATTTCCGAGCGGTTGCCCAGCCGTGGCGACGACCCGCCTCCTATCCCCCCCCGTGACCTGAGTGGACCACCCAGGCCGACGGCGAGCGTCATAGGAGGTCGGGGATGCGATGTGGCGCCCCCCCAGAGCCCGCCAAAGACCTGACCAACAAGAATATGGATATGGGATTGGAGAGTAGTATTCATAATTATTGGGTAACTGTCGAGGAAGAGGAGGAGGAGGACGACGACGAGGAGGAGGAGCAGGTTTACTCAATTAGGAGGAGGATTAATTACGCACTGCGCCTGCCACCGCCTCCTCCTTCTCCTCCTCCTTCTCCTCCTCCTCCTCTTCCTCCTCTTCCTCCTCGTTGTGCTCTGCCGTCGTCCATGATAATTATTTACTTCTCTCATCCTTATGTTCCTCCTGCTCCTCCTGTTTCTCCGCTACCCCTCTGCCATCCTCCTCCTCGTCATCTTCCTCGAAAGTCAGAAGCCGACGACAGGTCGTCGTCGGTTTCTTCTACTTTTTCTCCATCACTACCATTCGCTGGCGTTCTTTAAAACAGTCGCCGGCGACTTTTTCAAAGAACGGCCGTTCTTTAAAACAGTCGCCGGCGACTGCTTTCGATCGATTTTATCGATTTCCATATTAGGGCTTTTGGATTAGAAAGGGGATGGGGATTGGGATGAGGATCGGACCAACGATTCCGAGCCGTTCTCGACTCGAGACCACCAGCGCGGGTGTTCCGCCCACGCGCGGTCCCTCGCGCCGCCCCGTCGGCTGTGCTGGGGTCGGCCCGCCGTCGCCCCCCAAGGGGTCTCGCGCGCCGCAGAACACTGGCATTCTCTGCTCGACCGTGGCCTCTTGTCGAGGGGCAGGTTCAGTGGTGGTCCCCAAACGTGGTTCATTGGTGGTCCCCAAACCCGGTGGCGACCCAGAATTATTGTTTTGGGGAATCGGGGTCACCACCGGGTGTCTCACCACCTGGTTTGGAGACCGCCAATTTCAGGTCGGGCCTGTCCCTCTGCAGGGGGATCTTGGGCGAAAAACGAAGACTACGGGAAACATATTCCAAACATGCTCCAACATAACCGAATAAATCGTACCCAAATCATGATTTACAATATTTGAAGATTCCCCCGGTAGAGGGACATGCCGATCTAAGGGTAGGCGGCCCAAACGGGACGCTTCCTAATACAATCTGCTGCCGTCTCACTCGTCAGCGTGGCTGCCGACACGGATTCACATCAGAATCTTGCCAAGCGGGGGGGGAGGGGGGGAATATCAGGGCGCATCGTGCGGATGGAGTGTCCCGGAAATTCGGTCGCGCAGGAATGGAAAGGGCACCCTCGACGACGAGCCCTAATAATGGTGCGATGGCGGCGAAAGAGAGCCACAAGACGGCGGTTCCATGCCTCCTTCACGGGTGGCCGTACCGCGTGGCCCTGTGAGCAGGGCCCCTGCCCCCCCCCGCCCCCGAGGGAGATCGACCGATCGGCCGAGCGCCTGGGCCCAACTGGCAACCGACATCGGGCATAGGAAGAACACATGCACTCGTGTCGGCACGCGGGGGCGTACCCTCGATTGGTCCCACACGCCGGTGCGACGGTGGCAAAAGAGCAGCACGAGGTGGCAGTGCTGCCTCTTCCACGGGCGGCCGTGCCGCGGCGCCCTTGGCGCAGAGCCACTGCCACCCCTCGGAACTCGACACCCCCCTTCTGCGATGGGAGTTTAACGGGCGAAGAACGGAGTAACATAACATTTTTCGCTGTCGGGGGCGCCTGCCCCTGGGCGGCTGGAAAGTTTATACCCCTACGGTGGCACCGTAGGGGTATAAACTTTCCAGCCGCCCAGGGGCAGGCGCCCCCGACGGCGGAAAATTTATTTTATACTGTTCTTCGCTCGCGGAAGAGTGGGTCACCCACACCGGAGGTGCGGAAGCAGAGCCAAGCGCCTCCACGGACGCTGCGAGCGTCGGGGCCCGCCCGGCCTGATCTGGGCAGCCCCGCCCCGTGCCGCACCGTCCACGGGGAGAAGGGCAGACTCAAGGGGGAGGGTGGCTCCGGGGGGCCTCTCCCTGGGCCCGACCCCCACTCCCTCCCAGGGGGCCCTCGCCCACCGCGGTGGCTGCAGGGTTCCCCGGGAAGGGATGCGGGATCGGGAAGGGGGGCTCCCCAGGGCGCGGGGAGGTTTGAGCCACCCATACCTCGGGGCCGACCGCGTGGCCAATGCACAGAGGGGGAGGGGGGGGGTTCAAGGGCCTCTCCCCGGCCCTTGGGGTACCCTCGCCGGCCGCGTGGTCGCAGGGTTCCCAAGGGGCGAACGCGGGATCGGGAGGGGAGCTCCCCCCAGGCTCGGCGAGGTTTGAGCCACCCATACCCTGGGCCGACCGCGTGGCCAAGGCGAAAATGGGAGGGTGGTCCAAGGGCCTGAGATCGAATATCCGCATTGAGCAGGTGTGCCCCAATGTCAGTGTGCAATGCGGTGCCAACTGTGACGACTCTAGGACTGGCCAGCTTCTCGCAAGGTGGCACCCTAGATCGCCTCAGGTGAAGTCTCAGCTGAAGTGTATCAGAGCTGGCAAGCACCCCCATGGAGTGGCTACAACCCAGAGCCTTGTCTTGAGCGGCCCCCGTGGCCTCAGCAAGGCCGAGAGGGACCTGATGGTGAGCGTTTTCTTAATCGGCGTTTCGACATCGGGCGGAAGGGGGGGAGGGGGATCTGGCTCCGGACCTCTGCCTAGTGCGGCGGCTGCTTGCAGCAGTGCGTCCTGTGGGGGAGACCCCACCTGCTTGAAACAGGCGCCAAAAAAAGCCAAGATCTATTCCATGGGTAGATGCCTCCTAATTGGGGTCCGAGTAGATGGGGTCGAAGGATCGCGCCGCATCGCCAATGCATCGCCGATGTATCAGCGATGTGTCGACGATGCATCGGTGACGTCGGCAATGCATCGGCGACGTCGGCGTGGGGAAACATGGTCTCCACATCGAGCCGCATCGTCGATGCATCTGCGAACTAGGAGGTCCAGAAGGGGGGGGAAAGGTGGGCGCGTGGGGAGTCCAGAAGGTACCCATACCGCTACTCACCAGAACTCTCCCGCGTTGCGTTCTGACTAGAATCTCGAGGCGAATTCACCGGTGGCGACGAGGGCCTCCCAGGAGGCCCAACAAGGGGAAAACGGGCGATGGGTAGCAGTATCGGTACCTTTTCCTCCTCTGAGTGCGAGGGCCCGCGCTGATCGCAAGCACTTAAAACGATCACAATCAAGACGGAAAAAACACACAGACACAATGAATCGACGATTCCCCAGAAAGTATAGGAAAAGATGGGAAGTGGGGGGAAGACAGAAACCCAGAAGATGTGGGAAACTATGGGGAATCTCGTTGTCTGTGTATATTTGTTTGTTGTGTCCCAGTTCCCCTTCACACAGGACGGCCCGGGTGGTCCCTCCGCCCGCTCCCTCCGCCCCCGCCGGGGCGGCACATGGCCACCAGGGCCTGTATACAGTGCACCCTGCGAGAGGAACTGCCCCCGGCGGTGGGCTCTCTCGCCGGAAGGCGAGACCATGGAGCGCGCCGGGTCCCTCGGCGAGGCCGTCAGGAAGGGCTATCGGGACCCGGATGATCGGCGGCGAGCGAGGGGGGTAAGTGAGAAGGAGAAGGCCTGCTCAGAGGGTTCGGAGGTCCCCCGGCGTTCTGAAACAATGTTTCAGAGCCTTGCCAGAAGAAAGACAGCAACTTCTCGGAAGGCGCGAGGGCTTCTGAGAAGTCCGGCCGCCTTCTGAGAAGGCCTTCTCCCTCTCATCTCCCCCCATCCCTCGCCGCCGAGAGGAGTTCTCAGATTCTAAGGGCGAAGGCGATTGTTGTTCAGTGTTTTCCCCCTCGATCCAACACAGCTCGACCCTCGGCGCTCCCCTCGGCCCTCGACGCTCTCCTCGGCCCTCCACGACGCTCGCAGCGTCCCGGAAGGAGCTACGGAGCGTCGGAGGATCGACTGGTTCTGGATCGGCCCTCGGTGCTCCTCGGCCATCCTCGATCCTCGACACCCTTCGTTCAGCGGGGACCGACCGTCCCGGCATTCCTACAGGTCTAGCACGCCATGTTCTTAGAACCCCAACATGTCCGAGTAACAAGCAATGCTGTTCCTAGAGTATGAACCCGATGTGGTAACACAACATCGTCGCAATCAAAAGATGTTCTGAGAGCACTTCGTGCAGATCACGAACGGATCTTAGAACACTCTTTGGTGACCCTATTTGCGAGCAAGGACGCCCCGCCACTGCTTGACCTCGGCCGTCCTCGACCCTCGACGCTCGCAGCGTCCTCGGGGGCCGAGGAGCGTCGGAGGGTCGACGTGCCTTGGATCGGCCCTTGGCGCTCCTCGGCCCTCCTCAAATCCTCGCTCCTCGGCCCTCCTCGACCCGCGATCCTCCTCGACGCTGCGACCTTCGATCCGCGCCCTTCTCGGGTCGGGCGAAAGGGGGGGATAGCAAAGGGGGGGGCGGTTGAGACTCAGCTCGCGTGGCTGATTTTCCCGGCGCCTCCCGGCGCCAGAGGCGACCGTGTATCGAGGAAGGGGCCCCTCGGAGGGGCCGAGACCGGCTGCATGCAGCAGATTTCGTACCCCCCCCGTTCCCAATCCCCCCCTTCCGTCTGGCCCGACCTTCGCCTTTCGTCCGGCCCCCCTTTCGTCCGGCCGGACCTCCTCGACGCTGCGACCTTCGATCCGAGGCGGCTCCTCGATCCTCCTCGACCCGCGATCCTCCTCGACGCTGCGACCTTCGATCCTCCTCGACCCGCGATCCTCGACCTCCTCGACCCGCGATCCTCCCTTCGCCCGCGGCGCGGGGCCGAGGCCAGCCGGGCCCCGCGCGGGCCAGCAGCTGCGCCCCCAGGAGCTCCGCCAGCGGCCCGGAGCTCAGCGGCGCCACCACCCTACGGGGCCGCGGGGCTGCTCCCCTCGTGCTCGGGGACCACTGGCCATCGCTCGGACGTCCATTTCCTGTGTTTTTTCCGGTTTCGTGCGTGTTTTTTTCGCGAAATGATCAAGGATGCTCCTCGATGGTCCTCGCCGAAAGAAAAATGCACACGTCCGAGCGATGCCAAGACCACATCCAGGGAGTCATCTCGAGCACCCAGAGAAGTAGGGGAACGGTGTCGAACGAGGATCGCCTCCCAGGGCCCCACACGCGGAAACCCTCCAAATCTCGGTACTGGCTGGGTGCTCAAAACTCTTTCTGGTGGTCGAGGCTATAGTAGGTTGGAACATCAGGATGCTAGAAGTGCACCTGGCCCAAGGTACTCCCAGGATTCCCAAGGAGGCCATCCAGGCCTCCAGAGCACCCATCCCGAGGCCCATAGGGCCCCAGAAGCCCCAAAATGGAACGAACAGCTGGGGGCACCTTGGGCCAGGGGCACCTTTAGCAACCCAAGAGTGGGGAAGGGAAGGGGACCGGGGATGGAGGAGGCGGAGGAGAGCGGCGCGGAGGAAGGAGGAGGCGGGATGGCTGAGGATCGATGAGGATCGATGACCGAGACGGAGAGGATCGATCGAGGGGGAGGATCGAGGATCGAGGAAGACGATTGAGTGGAAGAGCAGCGCGGATCGATGGGGGGATAAGATCGGATAGGGAGGAACTAGGATGCGTGGTGGCCAAGACCCAGGACCAAGTATCGGGTGGGGAGAGAATCGGGTGGGGGGATCTGGGATCGAGAAGGATGATCAATGATCGATGTGGGGGGTAGGGATGTAGAAGAGCGGCCACAGGGGGGAAACAGGAAGGATCGAGGATCGCAGAGACGTATCGAGGAGTTTTCGGCCCTGTACTTGAGAACTCCCATGCGAGTATGCACTCCCTCACCCCGGGCCCTGCTGGAAGATGTGCCCGCACTCCAACCGATCATATTACCCCGATTAGCACAAGGTTGATACCCTGACAGGGCAAGTCGATGCTCAAGGGGAGTGGGGGAGTGGGATCGAGGATCGAGGAGAAGAATCGAGGATCCCAACGCCCTGCAGACGCTTGCTCTGCTGAAGCCCCCAGAGGCCTCAACAGACCTCCGAGCCCCCCGCAGAGTTCATGGAACCTCCATCGACGGTGGGCAAACCTCCCTTTACTAAACCACCCTTTAGTGAAAACGGCCTAGTATCGAAACCGACGGACCTGGACCCGCAAAAATGAGGGCCGCGACGCCCTCTCACGAATCGAAAACAGCCAATTCGCTAATCGACGTGTCAGGGTAGGAGGTCTATCGACCTCCGACCGACTCCAGCGCCCACTGACGACTACCAACTCTCTGGAGACTTCCGCAGACTACCGACGGAAGAGCAGGAACGGGGATCAACACGTGTTGACGTCCTTATGTGCGTTGGTATCCCGAGACGCCCCCGCCCCCGCGTCACCGCGGTGGTCCAGACTGTGCCCAAGGATCTGTCGGGGTGGGGGGGGGAATATTCTGGACGCCGAAGATGAAACAAAACAACCCCAGGACTGAACCATATCAACCTCGGAGGTCTGGAGGAGGAAGGCGCAGGAGGGCGCGGAGGAACGGGAAAGGAGGAGAAAGAAGAGAGGAGGGGAAGGAAGAGAAGGAAGGAGAGGGAGAACTGAGGAGGACGGAAGAGGAAGGGGAAGGAGGAAGGGGGGGAATAAGAGAGAAGGGGGAAGGGGAAGAAGAAGAGAAGAGGAAGGATGAGGTGAAGGGAAGAAAGAAGAGGAAGGAAACAACAAAAAGGAGCAAGACGGCGCAGCGGAGCAGAGCAACGCGCGCGTCGGGGAGGAGGAAGAGGACGAGGAGGAGGAGGAGAAGGAACAGGATGACGAGGGGGAGCAGCAGCGACGGAGCGGAGGGCCGACGTAGAGAATGGGGAAACCAACATGTACCGATACCTCCTCATCCTCCTCCCTCCTCCTCCTTCCTCCTCCTCTTCCTCCTCCTCCTACACCTCCTCTTCCTCCTCCTCCTCCTCCTCATCCTCCTCTTCCCCCTCCTCCCCTTCCTTCTTCTCCTCACCCCTCCTCCTCGTCTCCTCCTACCCCTCGTGGGCAAACCAAAAGGTACCGATACCGCTACAGTGGAAGCCCGACCACAAGAAACCTTTCACAGGAAACCCAACCAAGAAACCCCAGGCTGTCCCTTGAATCCCTTGAGGTTTGGTGTCGGAGCGTCGCGTTCTTCACAGCAGAACCATCGAAATCCAAGAAATCCAGGGCACCCTGGAGGCTAGCAGGGTGCTTCTGGACATAGGTCTTCGGTACCCCCCGGACATCTCTTGAAGTGTGTTCTGGCCAGGACCTCGACTCAAAACGAACCCGGCGGAGGCGACGAAGGCCCCCGAGGAATCCCCAACGAGAGAGAGAGAGAGAGAAAATGAGGGAATGGTCGCGGTATGGGTACCTTGCCCCCCGTGAAGAAAGCCGACGAGGAGGAGAAGGAGAAGGAGGAGGAGGACGAGGAGGAGGAGGAAGGGGGGAGGAGGAGGAGGAGAAGGAGGAGGAGGAGGAAAAGGAGGAGGAGGAGGAGGAGGAACAGGAGGAAGAGAAGGGGAGGAGGAGGAAAAGGAGGAAGAGGAGGAGGAGGAGGAGGAGAAAGGGAGGAGGAGGAGGAGGAAAAGGGGGAGGAGGGGGGGAAGGAAAACGAGGAGCAGGAATGGGAGGGGAACAAGCATGGTGCGCACGTGCCATATCTGACGTCCGAACCGTCCCTGCAATCCCATACCATGGTGTAGATGCCCCCTCTTTTTGCACAGTCGGATGTCGCAGCAGGGCATAACATCACATGGCGTAGCATGGTGTTGTTGATCAATGAGTAGCCTGACGCCCCAAAGTGGGTAGTGGGGTTCCAGCGGGCCGTAAAATCAACGACTCGGAACCGAATGTGTAATTGCTTCCGATGGTTGCTTCGGGGGGGCATGCTTTAGTTTTGGGGTCCTCGTTGACAGGGCCGAAACCATGACGTGGCATGGCGCTGCGAATAACGCCACCAGCGCTGCAGCGAGAGCACGTTCCGGAACGAGCGGAAGCGCGGAAATGAAGCCAGCGCTGCAAAGGGAACGCGGTTCGAAACGAGCGGAAACCCGAACATGAGGCCAGCGCCTCAGCGAGAGCAGCATTTGGACATTGATCTATGTGTACATGTAAATATAAATATACATAAACAAAAAGAAACAAGCAACTCGCCGACATCCTGTGAAAAAAAAAAAAAAAACAAAAAAAAAAAAAAAAAAAAACACGCGAGGGGGGGGCGAACACTCCGAGACAGATCCCGCCACAGACTCAGGGGACAGAGGAGAGTAGCACTTATATTGGATAGTTGTAAAGGAGGAGAACGGAGAAGAGGAGGAAGAGGAGGAGGACCATCACTTGGCCGATGAGGGAGGCGGAGGGTTGGACGGCCCGAACCTAACCCGAAACCTCGCGGCGCTGAGCCACCAATCTGATCCGCTGCGGCCGAGGCTGCGCCAGAGAGCCGAAGAGACGGCAAAACGCCGCCGACGCTGAAGAGGGCAGAACAGGGCCCTGTCGCGAGAGGGCGCACCTTCCCCCTGTGGCGGGGTACCTGGCACGCGTGCAGACACAGCACGCGCACACCCGCGCGCAAGAGGTTCACATCCGTCTATCGGCTCGAGCGCACAGATGCCGCTTCTC
>CAUYUJ010015001.1:214955-304955 GCA_963575745.1 Prorocentrum cordatum | reverse complement strand
AAGAACTCAACTCCCCATTGGGAGTAGCCTTCTACCCCTCTGAGAGTAGTCCTCCTTGGAGTGGCCGTCCACTCCTCCTGGGGGTAGCAGTCTACTACACAGATTGTACTGTTCACAGGATTGGTCTTCTGTCCCCCCTCACGAACAGCCTTCTACTCCCCCTCGGAATAACCTTCTACTCCCCATGGGGATAGCCTCCAGTTCCTCCCCAGGGGGGGCCTTCCACCCACCCCGGAAGTAGCTTTCTCCACTCCCTGGGAATGGCCGTCTGCACTCCCCAAGATTAGCCCGATACTCCCCCCCTACAGGTCGCCTTTATACCCCCCCTCTCGTAGTAGCCTTGCAATCTCCTGGGGATAGCCTCCTTTCTCCCCCCCGGGCGTAGCCTTCTACTCCGAAGAGGAGCCTCCTGCCCCCCCTTTCGAGTAACCTTCCACTCCCGTCGCAACAACCTGACTTTCCCCCTGTGGGCATAGCCCCTACTTGCCCCCCAGCGATAGCTTTCCACTCTCGAGGGAGTGAACCGTCTGCCCACCCCGGGAGTAGCCTTCTACACCCCCTGGGAAAAAAGGTCCTGTGCTCCCCCAGAGGTAGCCCTCTGCTCCCTTATGGGGGTCGCCTCACACTCTCACTCGGAGCAGCCTTCCAGCCTCCTGGGCCCACCTCCCGTTCCTCCTGCTCCTATGCAACTTCTCCCCGTACTGCTCATCCTCCTTTTTCCCCCCTCCTTATTGTATCCATCGTCATCCGCGTTGCACTTCCCATCGCCCGCCGCACTCTTTTCCCACTACCATCCTCTTTCCGCCTCATCATCCATCACTCCTCCTGTCGTCTATATAGACTTCTCCAACATAGCTGTTTTCCTCGTCCACCTTACTCCCCTCCCCTTTCCCCCTCCCCTCCCCGGGACAGATCGGAGAGACGTCCAAACACTGGCCTGGCAATGAAAAAACGAAAAGGAACCCGTCAACGATTCATCGACAGACTGGCACGGGCCACGCCTTGATGTAGCTAGCCTTCGCCTTCCTGCACCACTCCCCACTTACTCCTGGCCCAAGCCCACCCGACACGGAGGCCCATGGCACTGGGCATATATGAGTGCATCCATCTGGCATCCACACTTTAGCGATAGAAGGGAAGGTGATTGGAGGAGGGTGTGAACGAAGTAAAAGAGGAAGGACACGACACACACAATATTCAAACACTTCAAAGCTCGTATCTTCGCTGATTACGCATGCTTCCCGGGCAGGGCAGGGCTGGAAAAAAAATGATATTCGGTCGTAACGACAGCCTGGTCCGACTCGCATCGGACAAGGCAGCTGGCCTCTGGTGTTGCCCATCTCTACATCCCCACTACCTAACCTTCAGCACTAATTTCAAGATACTGACCAGATGCTCAGCTGGCTGTGCGCTCACAGAGACACAGCGAGTGGGAAAACAGGATTCGGTCAGGATGGAAGAGGGAGGGATGGAGAGGAACAATGCAGAGGCAACGGGGTATACATGAAAGCCCAAGGGGGCACGCACACAATCTAAACCTCATACGGCGAAACGCTCTATCGTCGTCTTCACGGTTGCCAGACCTGCGTGACCTTACTACGGAATCCCTTTCTCTTCGCATATGGTGCGCGACGCTGCTGGCCTCGCCTTCGAGTACGGGAGCCGTTACGATGACACCCCGCTCGCAGAATACGCGCTCGGGGGTCGAATCCAGAGCGAGTGCCTGCTGGGCCGGGGCGGTATCGAGTCGCCTGCGCTGTTGCTGGAAGGTTTTTTCCCGCCTCCCTGCTGTCGGCACCATGGCAAACATGGCGACGCCCCTGCTCTCTACCCAATCGGTGTATTATGCAGCCAATGGCATCGGACTCTGCCGCCTCGACCTTCTGCTGGGCCTGGGCGGCATGGACGCGCCTGCGCCGTCGCTGGAAGAATGACTCCCGCCTCGCCACGATCAGTTCCACGGCAACCATCTCAACACTGCTCTCGACCCAAGTGGTGTACGAGCCGACGTCGATGGCATCCGACAACGTGGGCTCGTTGATCGCGTTCAGCGCTGCAGCGCTAGCCGAGTTCCTAAGAGCCCAATCCTACAGCTGGACCGGCCTGGAAAACAGCCTCGTCGACTGAATGAAAGAAGGGATGGTCCCCCGTCCTCCTGCTGGGAGGGGGCAGTGAAGCCACCTGGAACCCAGATCGATGAGGTGGCCCCCCGAACTGCCCCGTCTTCTGCACCAGGAGGAAAAAATACGGCTCCACTATCGTCTGCCGCGGCTAACTCACAGGGCTCCCAGTTCCCCGGCCTGTCCAGCTGCCCCACAACGAATTGGCACATGACCTTGGGGATGAAAAGGGGCAGCATCAAGGTTCCAGAGCGTCTGACCTGAGAGCAGTGCACATTGTATGGTATCCTCGGTTCTGTGGCCGCTGCTTCCGAGATCCAAGACTCCAGGCGGCACACCCGCATGCGGCACAACGACACGCCGAAGAACGTCTACATGTTCAGGAAAGCGGCCATGCAGAATGGCTGCGAGACCAGGGGCGACTGAGGAAATTCTATTAGCAAGAACGGGGTCTCCGAAAAGGGCCGCCACCGAATCAAAAAGAATATCGCACTTGGAGCGAAACAGCCTCAGCTGCTCGGAAAGACAATGTATCGCTCGATCAGCAGAAACTCGTGCCCAATCGCGACGCTGTCGCCGCTTTGTTGCAGTACGACGCGGTATGATCAAATATGTTGGGCATGCACCTCCCATGCCCTCCCAATGGGGACCTCCAGCCACGCCAGGCTTCGCAGAAACATGTGCTACGCATACTTGAACAATCTTGGTTTCGCCCGCTGCTGGGCGGCTCGAGCCAAAACGGTTGCGGACCCCTTTTCCCCTCCTCCTTCCACCCCGCTTCCACCCTTCCCCTCCTCTCTCCCGCCCGCCTCGCCCTTCCCCTCCTCCGCCTTACCCTCCTCTCCCCCTTTTCCTCCTCCTCCTCCTCCTCCGCCTCCACCTCCTCCTTGCCTCCACTGCCCCTCCCGCTCCCCCTGCTCAGCTCCCCCCCTTTCTCCCCTCTCCTTTTTCCCTCCTCCTCCTTTCCCCCCCCTCCACTCTCCCTCCCGCCTCCCCTCTCTTCGCCCGCCCCCGCTCCCATGCCGGTACGCACCCGCGCCGCTCGGGAGCCGAGGCCGTCGCTTGGTGACCTCGTCAAGATCCTGGCCGGCGAGGGGGGAGCCTGTGCTCCAGATGCGGCCAGGCAACCCCCCACCTCCCCCGTGGGAGGAGAAAGGAGAAAGCACGGAAAAGGGGGGAGGGAGGTGGGGAAGGCTCTCGACATCCTGGGAGGCCCTCACTGGCTCTCCGAGGTCTCAAGCAGTTCTGTATGGCAACGGGGAAGTCCTGCGGGGTTGCTGACATGACGGAGGGGGTGAACGGTACGATGGACGAGGTGGGAAGAAACACGTGGGGGGGGAGGCAGGAAGGAACAAAAGGAGAAAGACCATAACGAACTCCAGGTACATCCACGGTGCTGCAACTCACCCTGACGTCCAAAATCTCCCCTTC
Organism: Prorocentrum cordatum; assembly: GCA_963575745.1. Lineage (NCBI taxonomy): Eukaryota > Dinophyceae > Prorocentrales > Prorocentraceae > Prorocentrum > Prorocentrum cordatum. The sequence goes on along the minus strand of CAUYUJ010015001.1, from coordinate 301,404 downwards.
GCACGTGGAAGCTGCAGCAGAGGTCGAAGCCGGGAGCGAGGCCAAGCTCGCGTCGCGGGCGCAGGCGGCGCGCGCGAGGTGCGAGCCCGCCGCTGCGCAGAGGCCGCGCGGGTCCGCGGCAATCTTTCAAGGCGCACTTCCTTAGCTGCCCACTCGGAATTGGGAGCGCATCGCTGGGAAGCTGACGATTTGAATCGCCTGGCTGCGGCGCAAAAGCCGTCCAGAAGATCTCCCCCATTCTTGTCCCAACCCTCCTGTGTTGGTTCTTTGTTCTGACTAATGCTCTGTGGCTCCTTCTTCCCTCCTCTTCATGTTTCCCCCTCCCTCCTCCTGGACTCCACTCCTATCCTATGTGAAGAGCTCCTCCTTGCCGCATCCCGAGGCCAGTCGGAAGGACGGGCCAGGCGTCTCGCTGGAGACGTCCTCACAACTCATGATCCTCAACCATGGGATCCGCCATCGCGTCACGGACGGAGGGCGGTCCGTTTTGTGTTTAACATGTGGTTCTCGCCATCACGCCGCGCACGTTCGTACCACTCTCGTGTTCAGGATGTGGTTCTCGCCGCAACGCCGCGCACATCCGTACCATCTCAGGTTGAAAACGCCCTCACGGGGTGGAGAGCGGTCCGTTCCCGCAGCGCGGCGCTCGCCTTCCTAGCGCCGCGCGCAGTCGCCGCAGGCACTTCCCGGGTGGAGGGCGGCCCCTTTCTCTAAAACTGAGAGCTTTCGCCGGAGCGCCGCGCACACGTCGTCGTCGTGAACGTGTGCTTGGGCTTCGCGGGCGGAGGGCGGCCCGTTCCTTGCCATCGCTCGGACGTCCATTCCCCGTGTATTTCTCGATTTCGCGCGTGCATTTCTCCCCGAGGTGGACCAAAATACTCCTCGATAGTCTTCGCCAAGAAAGAACGCACACGTCCGAGCGATGCCGAGTTTTCTTATACACCCTGCGAAATGCTTAAGAAATCATGGGTTAAGAAATTCATAGTCTCAGAATTTGAATAAAACCCCCCAATTTCTACTAAACAGTTAGGTTTTCCATTGAAGCAGTAAGAATAATCAAGACTCTGGCCGAAACCTTACGTTTTCTTAAGCATCGCCTAGGGTGTACAAATGTGTGTGTGGCTCTCGGCCTGGCGCTGCGCACATTGGTCTGACGAGCCTGCAGGAGCTTCAAGGATGGAGCGGGGGGTCCTGTTCAAAGTGTGGCTCTCGCCTCAGCGCCGCGCGGTGTCGTCTCAAGAGCCGGCAGGGGCTTCAAGGACCCGCATGCTGTTGGGCACGCTGTCTGAGTGTCAGGGGGCAACAGTCGCGTTGATTCGCGGTGCTGAAGTCTCAGGAATGGTGTTCTGAAATGGTTCAGGGTCGTCACGACGCGACAGCAACGGTGATGCAGAGTGCCCGAGGCCCAGGAAAGGGGTCCTGGCACAGTTCCAGATCTTCGAACGGTTGTCTTCCGAAGGGGCATCTCCCTGAGTGAAAACAAATCCGTGCAGGAGCCTGTGAAGAGGGAGCTTAGTGGGGGGAGATTTGCAATCTCGTTGATGAGTCTTGGGTTTGCACTTGTGGGGGGTGTATTGCAATCTCGTTGATGAGTCTTGGGTTTGCACTTGTCCTCCTCCTCCTCCTCCTCCTCCTACTTCCCTTCCTCCTCTCCCTCCCTCATCCCCCTCCCTCCTCCCTCCTCAACCCTTCCAAAACCCTTTCCTCCTCCTCCTCCTCCTCCTCCTCCTCCTCCTCCTCCTCCTCCTCCTCCCCCGACGACACCCGCGCCGGGCCCGAAGGGCCAGCCGAGGGCCCCGCCGAGCAGGCCGGCCGTCCTCCGCGCCGCTGCTGGCCTGCTCGAGGCACTGCTCCCAGTAGCCCGCCAGCTTGCCCACCAGCTCGCTGGCGGCGCCAAGCCCCTGCACGAGCCCCTTGCGCCGAGGGCCGGGGGGGGGGCAAGGAAGAAGGGGGAGAGAGGAGGAGCGAGGGGAGGGGATGAACGAGGAGAAACGAGGGGGTGCGATGGGGCAAGGAGGGGGAGGAGCGAGGAGGAGGAGCGAGGAGCAGCGAGGGGAAGCGACGGGCAGCGAGAAGAAGCGAGGGGGAAGAAGGAGCGAGGAGAAGCGAGGGGGAGCGAGGGGGGCAAGGATGAAGAGAAGCGAGGAGCGAGGAGCGAGGAGCGAGATGGAGGAGGAGTAGGAGGAGGAGGATGAGGACCAGCAGCGAGGGGGGGCGAGGGAGAAGCGAGGAGAAGGAGGCAAACCCTTGCACGAGCCCCTTGCACGAGAGGAGAAGGGCAGGAAGGAGGAGTAGCGAGGAGAAGCGAGGGGCAAGGAAGAGCGAGAAAAACCGAGGGGGTGCGATGGGGCAAGGAGGGGGAGGAGCGAGAGGAGGGGAGGAGGAGGAGGAGGAGGGAGGAGGGGAGGAGGGAAGGGGAGGAGGAGGAGGAGGAGGAGGAGGAGGAGGGGAGGAGGAGGAGGAGGAGGGGGGAGGAGGAGGAGGAGGAGGAGGAGGAGCGAGGAGGAGGGAGGAGGAGCGAGGAGGAGCGAGGAGGAGCGAGGAGGAGGGCGAGGGGCGAGTGGCAAAGAAGGAGCGAGGGGGGGCAGGGAGGAGAAACGAGAAGCGAAGAGAAGCGAGGAGAAGCGAGGGGGAGCGAGGGGGAAGCGAGGGAGAAGGAGGCTAACACCTGCACGAGCCATGAGCGGCGAGGGTTGGAGGGAGGCCAGGAAGGAGACGGAGCCAGGGTGGGCGATTGGGGAAGGAGGCAGCCCCCTGCACGAGCCACCTGGGGCGAGGGTTGGCGGGAGGGCAGGAAGGAGGAGGAGCGAGGAGGGACGAGGGCAAAGGAGGCAAACACCTGCACGAGCCCCCTGCTGCGTGGGCTTGGGGGAGTGCAGGAAGGAGGAGCGAGGAGAAGCGAGGGGGAAGGAGGCAAACCCCTGCACGTTCCCCTTGCGGCGAGGGTTGGGATGAGGGCAGGAAGGAGGGGGAGTTAGGACGGGCCAGGGGTAAAGAGGCAACGAGGAGGGAACAAGACGCGGGGGGGGGGGAGAGGGAGCGAGGAAGGGAACGGACAGGAGCCAGGTGCCCACCTGCTCCTCCTCCTCGTCATCCACCTTCTCTTCCCCCTTCTACTCCATCTTCCCTCCTCCTCCTCCTTCTCCTCCTCCTCCTCCTCCACCTCCACCTCCACCTCCTCCTCTTCATTATTCGTTGTCCATCCACGTCATGTTTGCCCTCCTCCTCCTCCTCCTCCTCCTCCTCCTCCTCCGCCTGATCCTCCCCCTCCTGCTCCTGCTCCTGCTCCTGCTCCTGCTCCTCCTCCTCCTCCTCCTCTGCTCCTCCTGCTCCTCCTGCTGCTCCTCCTCCTCCTCCTCATCCTCTTCCTCGCGCGCGCAATCCCGCGCCCGTGGCGGGGGAGGGGAGGCGAGGGACAAGGGCACTGCGATCCCGAGGCCCGAGAGGATTGGGGGGGGCTCAGGGGCCGGGGGTGGGGAATGGCGCACAGATGGCTCTGGATGGCCCCGAACTGGGCTGTATCGCCCCAAACAACCAGACGACACTCAAGATGCTGCAAGACGCTCCACTAATGCTTGGCGGTGGCAGGAAGGACGAATGGGGGGAAGGAGGGCGTCAGGGGGCAAGGGGTCGGGAGGGGTGATGGATGAGGAGAGGAACTAGTGGTGGATGGGGGGCAGATCGTTAGTAGGAGGGAAGGGGGGGGGAATGGAACAAGGATGATGAAATCGAAGGGATGAATCGGAAAGGGGATGGGGTGGGTGGCTGGGCGTTTGCGCTCGACCATGCATCCTCTCGTGAGCTTTGATCCAGGAGGACAGGGGTACGATGAGACAACACAACACCTGCATTGGCTTGTCAATTGGGTCCAGACCCGGGCGGCGCGCTTCGGCCGGCAATGAGAGGTGAGCGCGGCCTCTGGAGAGTATTGCCATGCCTACAACCGGCTGGTGGACTGTGCCTGCCTCACATAGGAACACGTATGCGTCCGTGCTCGTGGCCGGTCCTGCGTCAAGAAGAGGAGCTGTGCTTGCGGGAACTCGGAGATCCGCTTCTCCACGGCCTCTAGCGCGCAGAATGCACCCACGCCCGCCGTGCAGCTCCCATCCCTTCGCCCCACCACTAGCTAGTCCCCAGACCGTACCCTGGCTTCCCACAATGGTTGCGTCGACACCTGGACCTTCAACTCGAACTCGTGAGCCGAAGTTTCATCGATGTCCTCAGACTTCCAATGGCACCCCGATTTCGTAAACCACAGAGTTCATGGTGAACGTGTCCCTGGCCGCTATACTAAGCGATCGCACTCGTTCGGCCGAGCATACATTAGCTGTTTTGGTAGGGATTACCTGCTTCGGTGTCGGTTCTTACTTCGGTTTCCACCCGTGCTGCGCTCGGGGGCCGCATGCGTTTGGGGGGGTCCCCGAAATGGCGCCACGTTGCCGCCCGTGCCGCCTCACGGGCGCCTCGGGGGCGCCCCGTGCGTTGGGTGGGCTGCCCGGAATTGCGCCACGCTCTCAACCGTGACGCATCGTGTGCGCGCACGTGCACCGAGCTTGCACGACATAGCGTGCAAAGCACAGCTTGCACAACACACACTGAATCACATAACCGACACCGCGTAGCTTACACAGCACAGCTGTCAGTACATAGATCACGCCCCAGAGCCTGAACATCCAGCTGGCACAGCGTAGCGTGCACGGCAAAGCTTACACCACATACCTGACACGACATGATATCAGTAATCTAACTTACATCGCGCAGCGTCCACTTCCACAGTGCAAAACGCAATACTCTTGGGCTCGACGACAGGGATGAACATGCAGACGAGGGTGTCGAGGAGAAGGTTGACCGGAGACGAGGGGAAATCACGATGGCGAAGGGAGGAGGACGAGGTGGAGACGCATAAGAACGACGAACAAGAGGACGAACACTGGAAAGACGAAGACGTCAACCAAATGTCTCCACAACTCGTCCGCCGCATGATTGTGTTCATCCGCAACAATACGGTCAACATAATCGGCAACACATTCAACATCGTCCTGATGATCGTTGTCGCCAACATCATAATCGTATCCGTTGCCATCATCAACATGATAATCGACATCATGATCACGGTTGAGGATCGTGAAAGCTTCGATCATCGCTCAACCCTCCCCCGGAGATCTCTGGAAATTATTTGAGGACCTCGGACGTCTCCATATCCTGCATCTTGGTCGATGACAACGAAGCCACCAGAGACGACAACGACACGGATGACGATTCCGACCTCGGCGACACCTGAGTCATTGCCATCGACGCAGGAGAACCCATAACCAGATCGTTAGATCGGTTTGGGGATCGAAGTGAATCGGATCGGCAGGCATTAGCAGTCTAATAGAACTGTATTGAGGAATCGGAATCCACATCGCAATCCGGAGTCGAATCGAATCGGAGGCCATCGAATGCGAGCCGAGTCAAATCGGAGGGAATTGAAGCGAACCCTGTCGACGACGACCCTGATCGGCCCCAGACCTGCCGAAAAGCGCCCTTAGGCAGGACTTCGAGGCGGATCCGGCCGGGGGCCACGAGGGCGCCCCGGGAGGGAAGCCCGAAAAAGTACCCCCAAACCTAAACATAAGTTCGCCAGCCCAACGGGCCAGAGGCGTGCTAAGATAACCTGTAACTGCTTGGCAGTAATTTTGCTTCGCGCGCGCGGGGCGGCCCCTGGGGGTCCCCGGACGAAAATGACCCCGGGCTGGTCCTGGGCGGCTCAGGTCAGACATGGCTTTCCTCCTGGGCGCCGCCCTCGAGGCCGTCCAGAGAGCCCCAAGAAAGGCCAAGAGGCCGCCAAGAGCCCCTCAAGATGATACAAGAGAGCTCCGAGATGCCACAAGATCGCTCCAAGGCGCCCAAGATGGCCCCCAGACGGCCCAAGAGGCCTCCAAGAGCACTTTCAAGAGGGCCCCACGAGGCAAAAATCTGTGTTGTTCCTTAGGTTTTGGAGAGATTTGTGTGTTTCCACCTTTTCGGCTTCCCGACACCCCAAGACGGCCCAAGAGGCCCCCAAGACCGCTCCAAGACGGCCCAGGAGGCCCCCAAGAGGGCCCCAAGACGGCCCAAGAGGCCTCCAAGACGGCCAAAGAGGCCTCCAAGACAGCCCAAGAAGGAACGCCCCAAGAACGCCCCAAGAGAGGTCCCAGGGGGGGAACACGAAACAACATTTCGAGCCCTCGGCCCTAAGAAGCCCCCAGGAATCCCCAAGAGGCCCCTAAGAGGCCCCAAGCGGCCCCAGGAGGTCCCCCAAATGCCCTCCCCGAGCACGCAAGCAAGTGCTAACGACCCGACGCGTTTAAGAGTCCCCGCGAGGCCACCAAGAGCTGAAAGAGTCCCCATAGGCAAAACGCTTCCAGACGGCCCGCGACGCGTTCAAGACTCCCCCAGCGGCCCCCAAGCAGCCTCACATGCCGAAGGCCAAGCCTGATAAAAACAGCCGCAGCCCCTGCAGCTCCGCACCACGAAATACCTCTCGGTCAGTCGACAACGGCGCGCAACACGGGCCGGAGCAATGAGCGAAGCGATTCAGTCATACAGTGGGGGCCCGACCACAAGAAACCTTCCACAAGGACCCCAACCCTGAGAATCCAGGACGTCCCTTGACTTTTGGCGTGGAGACGTTACCAATTCCGCAGCAAAACCATCGAAACCCAAGAAACCCAGGGCACCGCAAAACCATCGAAACCCAAGAAACCCAGGGCACCCTGGAACCAAGCAGGGCGTTTCTTAGCAAGGGCCTCCACTGTAGCAGGTTGCTCGTCGATCACTGCTCCAGGATATCTGAGTCTCTGGCTGCAGGAGGCCTCTGTGGAGGCCTGTGAATCATCGATTTTCCTCCCCAGGCTGTCGACCACGACTATGAACACGACAAAGCCAGGTGCGAAATCGACGCCGATGACGATACCGACGCCGACGCCGACGCATTCGCCGACTGCGGGGCGTCTACCTCGGCCGCTCGGGACGACCTGAGACTCCCTGGCAGGCCCTCGAGGAGGCCCGAAACGTTGAAGTAAAAAGTCGAGAGAAAAAAAGGTGAGGCCGATGACGGCGACACCGAGAAAGGTGACGGGCACGCCGACGACGTCGTGGACACCGGCAACGACGACGACGCGGACGACCGCAGCGACGACGACCGCGAGGCCAAAGCCGACGACGACAACGCCGACGACAACGATGCCGAGGCCGGCGACGACGAAGCCGGCGACGCCGCTGGGCCCAACGACGCCCACGACGCCGGCGGCGGCGCCGAGGCAAACGGCGCCGGCCCTGGCGCGGGTGCCTCGGCCGCGGCCGCCTCCAGCAGCTGCGACGGGCCGTCGGGGGCGACGGCGAGCACGAGCTTGATGAGGTCGGCTGCCGGCAGGGAGCCCAGCTCCTGGGGAGCGTCAGCGTCGTCGTCGGCGGCGGCGTCGCCGTCGTCTGCATCGAGGTTGGCATGGTCGACGAAGCCGCCGCTGGCGTCGGCGTCGCCGTCGACGCCGCCGTCGGCATCGTCGTCGCCGTCGGTGTTGTCGAGGTGGTTGTCGTCGTCGACGGCGCCGTCGGCTCGGCGAGGTCGTCGGCGTCGACGACAACGGGAGAAACGGAGAGGGATATGGGATGAGGAGGGAGAATCAAGATCGGAGATGGGGAGGGAGGCGGAACAGGGGAGGGAGGGAGCGGGAGGGAGAAGGGATAGGGGAAGGAGGGAGGGAGGATCAAGGGTGGAGAAAGGGAGGAGGGAGGGAGGCAGGGAGGAGGAAGGGAGGGATCATGGAGGAGGGAGGGGCGGAAAAGAGAGGATGGGGATGGGAGGGAGGGGGGAAGAGACGCGACGAAGTTGAGAGAGGAGTGGGGCTGAGGCCTTGCTCCCTCCTCTCTCCCCCTCCTCTCTCCTCCTGTCTTTTTTTTTCGGCCACACGTGGACTGGAGGCTCCATCTTTCGGCGTACACGAAGCGCCCCTACCCTGGTTTGTGAGGCGCTGTGCGCTGAACCTCCTGTGGGCTGACATGGTAAACCCTGCGTATCGCGCGTGCCGCGCGGCGTCCTAGCGGCTCTCTGGCCCATGGGAGCTCCCAGGAGGTTTACAGACCGCGCACTTGCAACCCAGGGCAAGGGCGTTTTTCATTCCTCAACATCTGCCTGGCAACGCCGTCCCGCTCCCCTCCAAAAAGAGGCCCCCACGGAGCCCCGCAGCAAAAACGGAGGGGGGAGGACGCCTCCGCGCAAAGAGCACGCCGGGAACACTACGGGAGCTGGCGAGCAACACCTGCGACAGCGGCAGTCGCACATCCCCATCGTCCGGGGGCCGGCGGGATGCCACACTACAGCAAGGGCCCGCCCACAAGACACCTTCCGCAAGAAACCCAACCCTGAGACCCCAGGACGTCCATGGATTTTTGGCGTGGGACCGTCACGCTTTCGATTGCAAAACCGTCGAAACCCAAGAAACCCAGGGCACCCTGGAGGCAAGCAGGGTGTTTCTTGGCATGGGCCTCCACTGTACTGCGCCGCTTGAGCTGTTTTTGTTCCGCCATCGGGGGCGCCCGTCCCAGCACGGCCGGAGAGTTTCCACTCCCGCATGCCGCGATGAGAGTACCCATCGCTCCAGGACGCTCCGGGACGGCCCCAGAGGCCCCCAGGAGGCCCAGAAGACTGCCTACGAAGGTACCAAGACGACACAAGAGGGCCCAACACGCCCCCATACCCATCGATCAGAAGACGTGGGTAGAAACATTGAGTAGAGAAGCGTTGACAGTAGATTGGGTGTCCGCCCGTCCCCTGAAGCGGACGGAACAGGTGAAGCCACTCGATCATTGAAGTAGGAAGGCGCTTAAAGTAGATTGGAATCTGGGACTCCAAAAACACCTACTTTCAACGACCGATGGGTATCAGCTTCCCAGCCGCCCTCAGGACCCTGTGACGGTCGCCCCCGATGGCAGAACTAGAGAAAGAACACATTGCATACATGGGCAAGCGCGCTCCACCACCATCACTCGCAAAGACACTACTCGCAAATGGCATGGATCCGCCGTGGGGTATTTACGACCCGTTACGTAGGGGAAGACCTATGCTTTTTTCGGACGCTTGCGAGTAGGCACTTGGCGAGTGGTGGAACGCGCTCGGTGAGCAAGCATCTGCTTCCAGACGCCCGCGCGGAGTTCCTACATCGGCGCTGGACACCCGTTCCTGGCGCGCGGAGCGCGCCAGGGGCGGCACTGCAGGCGCCGCCAGACGGTTCCAGCGCCGATTCGAGGAATGCGAGCGGTTCTCCGAAAGATCATCTTCGAGTGCTCCTCGATGTTCCTCGAGTGCCGCCTCCCTCCGCCCTCGGCAGGACCGAGACCAACCAGCCTTGAGCTGATCATGACAAGCCAAAAGGCGATGACAGTCATAGGGATGCGCCCCTAGAAACCGAGGGAACCCTTACGTTCGGCACCGAAGGAACGTGCTGCCAAACATGGGTACAGGGAAATGAGCCAGGCTGGTAAGACCGGCAGCGAGCGAGGGGGGGAAAGGAGAAGGAAACGCCCTTCTCAGAAGCGGCGGGACTTCTCAGAATCCCTCGCGCCTTCTGAGATGTTCTCTGTGCCTTCGGGGAAGGCGTAAGATCGGGGATGGGCAGGGCCCACTCTAGCATAGCATAACGTGGCTTGGTGAAAACGGCATCGGGCCCAAAGCTGGCGGGCACAAGCCTGGTAATTGACGGTCGCGGCGACCTCTCATACTGCATCACCATCACCATCACCATCACCACCATCATCATCATCATCATCATCATCATCATCATCATCATCATCATCATCATCATCATCATCATCATCATCATCATCAGCTTCATCATCATCATCATCATCATCATCATCAGCAGCATCAGCATCAGCAGCATCAGCATCAGCATCAGCATCAGCATCAGCATCAGCATCAGCATCAGCATCAGCATCAGCATCCTCATCGTCATCGTCATCGTCATCGTCCTCATCCTCATCCTCATCAGCATCCTTCTCCTCATCCTCATCCTCATCCTCATCATCATACGCATCCTCATCATCACTCGCATCCTCATCCTCATCAGCATCATCATCAGCATCATCAGCATCAGCATCAGCATCAGCATCCTCATCCTCATCCTCATCGTCATCGTCCTCTTCCCCATCCTCATCATCATCCTTCTCCTCATCCTCATGATCATCCTCATCCTCATTCTCATCCTTATCCTCATCCACATCCTCAGCCTCAGCATCATCATCATCATCAGCATCAGCATCAGCATCATCCTCATCATCTGCTCATCGTCATCCTCATCGTCATCGTCATCGACATCGTCCTCATTATCATCCTCATCATCATCCGTCTCTTCATCCTCATCCTGATCCTCATCCTCAGCATCATCTTCAGCATCATCATCAGCATCAGCATCATCAGCAACATCAGCATCAGCATTAGCGTCATCAACCGCGTCGTCATCGTCATTGTCATCGTCCTAATCCACATCCTCATCATCGTCCTTCTCGTCATCCTCATCCTCAGCATCAGCATCAGCATCATCATCAGCATCAGCATCATCATCAAGATCATCAGCATCAGCATCAGCATCATCATCCATATCCTCATCCTCATCGTCATCGTCATCGTCCTCATCCTCATCCTCATCCTTATCATCATCCTTCTCCTCATCCTCATCCTCATCCTCAGCATCAGCGTCAGTATCATCATCAGCATCATCATCAGCATCAGCATCAGCATCATCAGTATCAACATCATCATCATCATCATCCCCATCCTCATCGTCATCGTCCTCGTCCTCGTCCTCGTCTTCGTCCTCGTCCTCATCCTCATCATCATCCTTCTCCTCATCCTCATCCTCATCCTCATCCTCATCCTCATCCTCATCCGCGTCCTCGTCCTCGTCCTCGTCATCAGCATCAGCATCAGCATCAGCATCAGCATCATCAGCATCAGCATCAGCATCAGCATCAGCATCAGCATCAGCATCAGCGTCAGCATCAGCCTCAGCCTCAGCCTCAGCCTCATCATCATCATCATCATCATCATCATCATCATCATCATCATCATCATCATCATCATCATCGTCATCATCATCATCATCATCATCATCATCATCATCATCAGCCTCATCATCAGCCTCATCATCATCATCATCATCATCATCATCATCATCATCACCATCATCATCTGTCCACCCCCGATCGGCGAAGGCCCATACTTTCTCACCCCCTCCCATCGCTCGCCGCCGACTGTGTGCCGAACTGGCAAAAGAGCCCCCCGCGCACGGCTCCGGCACCACCGCCGGGGCCACCCTCCGGAGGAGCTCCGCCTTCGCGGACGGGTCGAGGGCACCCTTCGCCTCGCGGCCGGAACGGGGGGGGGGGCTTCTGGCGCCCGCCGCCCTGCGTCGGACCGGCGGCGGAGGGGCCGACGCGCTGTGCGCGCGGGGCGCCGAGGGCTTGCCATCGCTCGGGCGACCGTTTCACGTGCACATGTTCGACTTCGTGCTTCCTCGATGATTACACGTCGGTCGGAAGAAGTAGGTAAAAACATGAAGTAGGAAGGCGGAAATAGTGGATTGGGTCCAGGCCCCCCCAGAATAACAAAACACAGCAAAAGCATGCCGATTCTTGAAGTAGGAAGGCGCTTGAAGTAGATTGGGATCTGGGAATCCAAAAATACATACTTTCAACGACCGGAGTGTAAGAATGCTCCTCGATGGTCCTCGCCGAGGGCAAACGCGCCCGTCCGAGCGATCCCAGGAAGGGGGGGCAGCGCAGGGTCGGGGAGACGTGCGACTCGGGTTCGGGGGACTCGGGTGGGCCTGGCGAGGCCATCCTGGAGAGGACGAGACCCGGCCTGAAACTTGCCGCGGCTCCCTGAAGGGGCCATGGGACACACCAATAAATGCACACAAATAAAAGGATTCCCCTATATTTTCCCATATTCTCTTGGTTTTTTGTCTTCCCCCCAATCCCCATATTTTCCCATATTCTTGGGAATCGACGATTAATTGTGTCTGTGTTTTTCCCCTCCTGAGGCTCCCGCTGCAGACACCTCACGAAAAGACTGGGCCATCAAACTCGAGGACGCGCTCGTCACAGAGCGTCGGCAAGCCCGAATTCCGGCAGGCTCGTGTCTTACGTTCCCCGACAGGTCGTGGATCTACTGACCCGGGTCAATCCAGACCCGGGTCAGTCGGGCATTGCAGGATCCTGCAAATTCCTGCAGGATCCTTCGGGATCCTGCGCCCAGCCCCGGGTCAGCACCCCTGCGGAGCAACGATAGGGGGGGACTGGCATAGGGGGGATGCATCGACCTGGAATCGGCGATTCATCGCCGTTTGATCGGCGAGGGGCCCCCGATGGTGAATCCGCGCGTTCCTGGGCAGGTTGGGGCCATCGGGCCCCTCTCTGCGATCCATGAGCGATTGGGGGTCGATGCTTCCCCCCTGTATGCGTATCCCCCCCCATATCGCTGCCCCTGACCCCTGACCCGTGCAGGACCCTGCAGAAAATAATCCGGCGTTCTGCCTGGGCCCCCGCCTGCACGGACCCCCGTCTCTCTTGAGCCCTGGCCAGGGGGCCCCCGGGGGCCGCGGCTGGCGGCAGTGCGGCCAGCGCCGGGGACCGCGCGCAGGACCTCGGTCGCAAGGGTTCTAGGTCGGGCCTGTCCCTCCACAGGAGGAGTATCCCCAAACACTTAAACACAAACAGTCTGGGGTCTGGGGACGATTTTTCTACCACTCTTGCCCATTTGGGGGTCCCCGTGATGATTTTACAGCTTCCGTCCGAAATCCGCCAGCAGGAGGACACGCCTGACCTAGCGTTAAGTCGGGTCTGTCCCACTGCAGGGGGATTTTCGACGAAAAATCACAAATACCTCAACAATAATCAAACAATAGTCCAAAAATAGTCTGGGGACTATTTTTTGAATATCTTTTGACCCTTTTGGGGTATTTCTGGAATATGTTTTATTTTTGGAATATTTTTTTTGGGGGGGGACAGGCCCGACATAAACCTAGTGCGAGCGGAGGTCGGCGGGGGGGCCGCGGGCGCCGCCGCGCGCAAGGGCGCGCCCCCCGCGCGGAGGGCCCCCCGCGCGGAGCGCCCCGCCCGGGGCCGCGGTGCGCGGGGCGCGGCGGGGTTGGCCGTGCTCTGGCGGGTGGCCTGGAGCCACGAGGTGCTCCTGCTCCTCCTCCTCCTCCTCCTCCTCCTCCTCCTTCTCCTCCTCATCTTCCTCCTCCTCCTCCTGCTCCTCCACCCTCCTCCTGCCTCCTCCTCCTCCTCCTCCTCCTCCTCCTCCTCCTCCTCTCCTCCTCCTCCTCCTCTCTTCCTCCTCCTCCTCCTCCTCCTCCTCCTCCTCCTCCTCCTCCTCCAACACCAAGGGCCACGCGGCAGGGACAGGGGCCTGGGAGAACAGTGCGACCCCTCGGTCGGAAGGAGTACAGTGCGGGCGCGGCCGCAAGAGACCCTCGCAAGAAACCCAACCCTGAACACCCGCGCGCGAAGTGCACCGGAGGGGAAGCCCCGAGCACCCTGAGCGCAGCAGCTCCTTCAACGGCCGCGGGAAGTCGCCGCGCAGCGCGCGGAACAAAGAAACCCAGGATACCCTGACAAAAACCATAAGGTTTCTTGATGCGCGCCCCACTGCAGGCAGAGGCATGAAGCAGGAAGGCCTCGAAAGCAGATGGGGCGTCCGCCCGCCCCCTGCCAGAGGACGGGAAAGGTGAAGCCGCTCGATCCTTGATGCAGGAAGGCGCGTAACGTAGACTGGAATCTGGGACTCCAAGGATACCTGCTTTCGACGACCGATGGGCACCACCAGAACTCCACAGAGCTCCGCTCCCAAGAGGCCACCCCTCCGAGCTGGCGGCGCTCCGTTCTGGGCACTCTCTGGGGGCGCGCCCGGAACCGGGGCGCCATCAGCCGGGGGAGGGGGAGCGGCCAGCCCCCCCTAATAGCTGGTGCTGGTGACTTCTTCGTCTCAAGTGTTAGGTCGGGCGTGGCCTCCCTGCAGGCAGACTTTGGAGGAAAAACCAGAAATAGTCAAAACATACACCCAAATGATCAAAAGTAATCAGAACCATTGTCCCCAGACGATTTTTGACTATTCTCGAAGAGTCCTCCTGCAGAGGGACACGCCCGACTTGGCTCTGGTGCTGGCGAGCGCACGGTGCGCCGAGTGGGCGAGGCAGAGGGCCCCGCGGTCCCAATAGTCGAGGGCAAGGGGTCGTCCGGGGGGCGGCACAGGACAGCTGCGGGGGGCACGGACAGACCGCGGGCCACGCGGCAGGGTCAGGGGCCTGGGAAAACACGCCTGGGCTCTCCTCCTCCTGCTCCTCCTCCTCTTCGTCCTCCTCCTCCTCCTCCTCCTCCTCCTCCAACGCCAGGGGCCACGCGGCAGGGACACGGGCCTGGGAGAACACCCCGGGGCTCTGCCCGCGCCCGCCCCCACGACGCGGGCCCCGGGTTTCGGACACCGCGCGGGTCTTCTCAATCTTGAGCGGCCTCCGCTTGAGGACTCCGGGAGGTCCACATTGGCTGCGGACTGGATGTTCGGGGTGCACGTCAGTGGACCCCGGGGCCCGAAACGATCCCCCAGGGTAATCCTTGAAACGCCCGCGCTGGCATCGCCGCCTCATCGGCTTGGCGCGGGCCTGCCGCACTCATCGGTCGCGACCGTTCTGGACAAGACGCCCCCCCCTGGGCAGCCCATGGACGAAGGGGAAGCCGCGCTGAAAGGACAGCGTGTGTCTGAGGAGGTGCCTCCTCTCCGTCCTCGTCCTTCCCCCCTCCTCAAACAAACTGGTTTTGATCCTGCTCGTCACTCTCCGCCAGCCTCTGCCTCCCTGCAATCATTTTTTCCATCAGTCCGTCCGTCCACCTGTGCCTGTTTCCCTCCGAACCGCCGTCCGAAGCGACGTGGGCTCGGCAGGGCTACGTTGTGGCAACGGCCCTGCGCACTTCGAGACAAGAACATTCGAGCCAAGGTGCCCAAGGACGGGAGCACACGGGGTTACGCCGCCGATGCGTTCCAAATTCGGCCCCCTTCGCTGGATACCAATGAACCTCCACTCGGAACGCGTGGAGCGTACTTCCGGACATGGGCTCGCTTGGGACGTACCCGGACCCTCGGAAATGAAATCCACGGCGACAGCAAAACCGCCGGCGTACCATACCAAATCGAACCTGACAGACAGTAGTCAACCGACCGGACAACACCGCATGCAGCCGACTTGGGGCAGTCGGCAACGGA
Organism: Prorocentrum cordatum; assembly: GCA_963575745.1. NCBI lineage: Eukaryota > Dinophyceae > Prorocentrales > Prorocentraceae > Prorocentrum > Prorocentrum cordatum. The sequence continues at coordinate 286,124 of CAUYUJ010015001.1, read as the reverse complement.
TACTTTCGCCCTGAACCACCGGCTGCCACCTCCCACTCGCAGGCCCCTCGGAAACACGCCGCCGAAAGAAAACAGCGTGTTACCGCTAAGGGATGATCAGGTGTTTCGGGCAGAAGCGAAATAATAACACGCTGACGAGTTCCGTCTGGCGGCGCGTCCTTGATACAGCTCCCCCCTCCGCCAACCGACGGCAAACAAATCGGACGCAAGGCCTCTGCGGAGAGAAAGATGAAGTCAAACTGTGACCAACAAAAACAAGCCAAACGCGTGAATGATTCAATGATTCAAACAAATCCCCTTGCTCGGGCGAATCGCGGAAAGAGGCACCGGATGGAAACACGCCGCGGCCGCGCCGGTGATTAGCGCCGACGCCTGGCGGCCAATTGGATGACGACATGCGCGGCGCAATCGGCGCCGCTTCAACGGAGGGACACCAGCGCTTCTGCTACAACGGGGCGAGTGGGCCAAAACGGGTACAGACACAAAACAAACAGGAAACAGGAGGACAAGGCGCCTCACAGCTGGTGGGCGGTGCGGACGCGGCTACAAACAAGGGGAAAAACGGGGAGAAACGGCAGAAGCGAGCGGCAATCGCTCCTCGACTTCCTTTTCCCCGCCTTCCCCCGCCCCTCTCCGCTGCAAGGTGTCCGAATGCGGCGCAACGGCGACGGACAGCGACGGCGCGGCAGCGGCGACGACGACGGCGACGGCGCGGCGACGGCGGCGGCATCGACGACGACGACGACGGACAACGACGACGACGCACTGCGGATGTTCCATGGGGGGGGGAAGGGCGTCGGCATGTCGTCGTCGTCATCATCGTCGTCGTCGTCGTCGATGACGAAGGCGGCGGTGGCGACGACGGCGACGACCGGCGACGAAGACGACCACGACGACGACCACGACCACGACCACGACGACATGACGACGACGACGACGACGACGACGGCGACGACGGCGACGACGACGACGACGGATGACGGAGACGACCACGACGACAACCACGTTAACGACCACGACCTCGACCACGACGACAACGACGACAACTGTGGCGCGGCAGTAATCAGTCCGAGAGGGCAAGCTTCGCTCGGGTGCGTACGATCTGCATTGCACCTTCCGTACGGACGACTGCGACGGCGACGACAGCGACAGCGGCCGCCACGATGGACGACGGTCGACGCACCGCAAATGCCCCAGGGGGTGGGGTTGCGTGGTCCGGCACTGGGTTGAGGACGGCGACAGCAATGCAATAGAAAACGCGAGGCCCTTGCCGTGCAACCTCATCCTTCCAACTTTATCCTTGTTGCGCCTTGTACGTCTTATGTGTCTGCGCACTCGCCACGCAGGCTTCTGCACAACGACGACGACCACGACGACAACGACGACGACTGTGGCACGTCAGTAATCAGTCTGAGAGGGCAAGCTTCGCCTCGGGTGCGTACGATCCGCATTGCACCTTCCGTACGGACGGTATGTTTGCGCACTCGCCACGCAAGCTTCTTCACGAAACTCCTCAACCTCCTGTTCGCATGACGCATGGCCAACGTTTGGATCGTCTATAAAATGTGCCGGCTTGTCTGACTGACCCACTGTTTCTTCGTCGTCTGGCGACTATGTAGTTGCATTTGCGCAAGAACTAAACAGCGAGGACAGCTCAGCTGGACAATTTTGGTTCCCAAAGGTCGTAATTTGGCTGCTTTGTTACTTGGTCGGTGTCCAGGTCCAGTCGTTGCTGCCATGCGCTTGGCTGCCAGTCGTCTGGCCTGCCGGAAAGGATGCGTTTTCAACGAGTGTGTCCGACCATACGTTGCGGCTAGTGGTTGCTTCTTCCCCGCCGCTGCCGCCGAGGAACGCGTAATCCGATTGGAAGTTGGTGTCGCGCAGCGCGTTGCCGCGCCCTCATACAAACAGGCCACCGACGCCCCCAGGATATATTTCGGCAAAATGGCCGAATGATCGCATTCGTTCAAATAGCGAGTCGCATTCTACATGGATCCTGGGCACGCCTGAAGCCCTCGCTGGAGGGCGGTCGCCCGCTGTTGTGGTGTGGGTCTGTTGTCCACACTGCCCGCAGGGTCCCACTGAGGCCCTCTCGGGTGCGCGGCGTCGTCGGCACCACTCTGGATGTAGCCTACAGCAAGCCCCAAGACAAGCCATATGTTGCCAAATCGGATGATCTGGAGATTGTGGTTGAGAGTCGAGGGCAATTGATGTTGCTCCACTTTCTGGAGGTGATGGTCTGCTGTTCAGCATCGTAGGGTTTGGGCTGCATGTCTCTGCGATTTGCGTAGTGGTCCAATGGCAAACCAGTGTGGCGAATCCTGTTGCCAAACTGATCGAACGCGCTGTGCGGGAAATAGCGAGGGAAAATGGTGGTCTCTCTATACCAGAAGTCGTATTGGGAATGTGGTTGGTGGTGGACGTCGTAGCGGTCCTTATGGATCTGTCGCCCGATTCTAAGCCTACTGCTAAGCACAGCCCGTTGCCAGGCTGTCCACGCCAACTTCCTGGCTCTGTTCTCAACAGGGATGTCGGCGCATGGTAATCCCGATTGGTCATCCAAAGTTCACCGTGGAAACTTGTAAGCAACAGGGCCAGCAGCCACACAAGTGTGTAGCCAGCTCATCAACCAAATAAACAAAAACCATGAGGCGATGTAGAGGTAGATTATTTCATTTCCTCCACAAGAGTCAAAATCCTGGTGACTTGACGTATCCTGATGTCGACGCTTTGAGACCAGCAACATTGTGGGTGCGCTCGCTCCTGCTCGCTCTATCAGTCAGGCAGTTCCCTTCAAAGTCCACAAGGCCCCCACGAGGCCCCAAGAGGCTCCCAAGAGGCCCCAGGAGGCCCCCAAGGGGCCCACAGAGGCTCCCAAGAGGCCCCAGAGTTGCTCCCACAAGCCTCCCAGAGCGCCCCAAAGCAGCATGCCTGAAAACTCTGACCCACAAACCAGGCACGTTGGCGGAATAGGCCGAATGCCACTCGATCCGCCGCCCCCTGTTGATTATCACAAGGGTGCCTGGCCTGAACTTCTTACGGTTTGTTTTTGGTCCTTGTCCAAGAGAGCTCCCCCTGGGGCTTCGGCCCATTGCGCAGGGGTGCCCCTCCCGTCTGCTTTTTTCTCTGAAGATTGCCTCACTATGGTCTCCATGACGGCCAGCTTCCAAGACGGCCCCACGAGAGCCTTAGATAGCACCAAGTTCGCCTACAAGATGGTCCCAAGATGCCTCCAAGATCGCCAAGATGGTCCAAGAGAACCCAAGACGGCCGAAGAAACGCCCTAGATGCCCCGAAAATGGCCGAAGAGGCCTCCAAGAGGTCTTCCAGGAAGGCCCGAAGATGCTAACATCATAAATGTTCCTTGATGTTCGAAAGATTTCGCCATTCGCTTGTTTTCAACTTGCGGACCGGCCCAGGACAGCCCAAGAGGACCCCAAGATCGCCACAAGATGGCCACAAAGGCCTCCAAAATCAGCCCATGACGGCCCGAGAAGCCTCCAAGACGCCCCCAAGAGGGCTCCAAGACGGCCCAAGAGGCCACCAAGAAGCTAATGGTGCCCCCCAGGACGGCCCTGAACGGCCCTCCCAAGCGGGCCACAAGTCGGTCCAGAGAGGCCCCCAAGACGGCTTCCCACGGCGTCAGACAGGCCAGGTCAAAGAGGCCCCCAAGAAGCTTTGAGGCCTCCAAGAGGCTACTACAAGCTCCAAGAAGACCCAAAGAGTCCTCCTCTGCTTCCTCCTCCTCACTCTCCTCCGCCTCTTCCTCCTCATCCCCCTCTCTATTTGTTCTCCCTCTCCTCGGCTTCTTCTTTCTCCCCCGCGTGATCCCCGAAGGGTTTCCACAACGGGGGGGAACACATGGTCGGATAGCATGAGCGATCCCAAAAGGCAAGGGGCGGCGGTGACGTCTTCGATACGATGGGCAACCGTTTGGTGGGCTGACTCGCAGGGGGTACACGATTCCCTCGGCAGCCCCCGCGAGGATCCCCTGGCGCGAGTGATTAGGCAGGTCGTTTCGCGCCCCGCGGGGCTTATCCAGCAGCCTCGGGGAGGGGGGCGGGGGGGGGGCATCATCTCTTCATCGCAGGCTCAATCTGGGGCGAACAAAAGCTGCCATCTGGCGCGCGGTGCGCGCCTCGGGCGGCACCGGAGGCGCTGGCAGGGGGGCCCAACGCCGATCCACGATATCCTGAAGTCGGACATGTCCACCTGCAGGCGGATCTTGGACGTAAAGTAAAACAGACTCCAAGAGTATAAAAAAAATTGCCACAAGATCCTCCCCAGACCACTTCTTGACTCTCTTTGAATCTTCCCCCTGCAGAGGGACAGGCCCGACTTAACGATATCCGCGAGGACCTCTGGAAGTTCAGGCCTGTGCAGCCAAGTTTTATGTTGTTCCCATCCTACTAAAGGACCGCATCCCAGAAATGATTTCGAGTATCCGAATAAGTGTCAAAAGAGTGTCGAAACAGTGTCGGGCAAGTGTCTCCCAGGGCCCGACACGTGAGAGCCCTTGAGTTTCGGTACTTCTTTCTGGCGCTCGAGCTTCTTTCTGGTGATCAAGGAGACAGCAGGTTGGAGCATCATAAGCCGACTTCTTCTCCGACAGCCCGGCGCCGACGGGCGCCCGCCGCCCGTCCGGCAGCGGCCGAGCGCGGCGCCGCACGGCGCACCGGGGGCGCGGGCCCGGGGCGCGGAGGCGAGGAAGACCGGCTTCGCGCCTCGCATTTGGCGCTCCGCGCGGCGCTCGGTCGCCGTCGCGCTCTTTTTCGAGAGGGCTTCGGCACGAGGCGGAGTGGCGGAGTGGCGGAGGAGGACTTCCAGGAGGAGCAGGCGGGACTGAGCACGACCACGCATCAATCCATGCCTGGGCCCAAGCCCTTTCCGCTGCGGCGTCTCTTCGGGAGGGGAGCTGGGGGGGGGCACTGGAAGGACGCTGCAGCCCCTTGCGCTGGTAGATGGTGAGGTCTTCTGGAGGTCTGGCTTGGACCTTCGATAGCAGCGTGAGGTCGGCCTGCAGCTGGAGCCCGCTCCTGGCTCCCAGAATGGCGTGAGACGGAGTGGCCACGGGCCCACCCTTGCAGGTTGGTAACAGTGGGTAGACACATGAAGTTGGAAGACGTTGGAAGTAGATGGGGCTTCCGCCCGCCACCTGAAGAGGAGGGAAGAAGGAAGCTACTCGATCCTTGCTGGAGGAAGGCGCCAAAAGCAGATTGGGGCCTGGGGGTCCAAAACTGCCTGCTTTCAACGACGGGCGTGTACCCTCGTTCCTCCTAGCTCCCTCCCTTCCTCCAACCCCCCTCAGTCCCGTGGGGCCCAACTTGAAACTGCTGTGGGTGGAGCTGGGCTGCAGATTCCCGCGCCCATGCACCGGCAAAACGCGATTACGGCAAGACTGCGCCATTCGAATCGCCTGCCTTTCTCGAAACACTGCTTGCATTCAGGGGCTCTTACCTTTTGTGCATGAGGAACTGGACCCCTATACATCCACCACCATGCATTGGATGCTCATTGCGTCGACTCGCTCCACTCTTGCGTCGAAGCTGCGTCGAACGTCCGTCGACTGGAGTCGGCCCTGAGTTGAACCTGAGTCGAACCTGAGTCGAGCTCGAGTCGAACTCTAGCCGAACTCGAGTCGAACTTGAGTCCAACTGGGGCCGAGCTAGAGTCGAACAGATCTGTTAGGTGGTCCCCAGAAACGTCCCCCAAACAAGCATCTAACATTTGGCGGCGCGCGCAAGGGGGTGAAGGGAGGGGGCAGGGCTTCTTAGAAGGAGGCTGCTCCTTAGCAAGCGCCGGCCTTACAACTATAGAAGGAGGGCACAGGAGAGATCCGCCACATCGGGGCAAGTCGGGAATCTACTGACCCGGGCCAATCCGGACCCGTGTCGGTCGGGTCTCGCATGATCCTGCAGGATCCTGTACCCAAACCCAGGTCAATGCGACCCTGGCCCTGCAGTATCCTGCAAGAGCCGGCGCTCTGGCCGATCCCCGTTTTGCATTGAACCCGGTCTCTTGAGCCCCGAGCAAATGCTCGTCTCCACACCCCGGGCAGAGACGGACGCATCGAATTCCAGCCCCCGCGTCTGCTTCTTCGTCGATGGCTGGCCCATCTGCCTTCGGGCAGGAAAATCACACCAGTGTTCGCACCTCTTCTTCGCACAACACCGCGAAGAGTGCTTGCCCAGACAAAAGCGGCAGAGAAGACGTAGGCGAGAGCAATGGCGGGCGACCCCGCCTTCGCCACCGCCAGCAGCAGGCGGATGAGGTCGCTGATGGCCCACGCACTGGGCTCGGCTGCAGCAGCCCTGGAGGGAAGAGGCGTCACGTATCACCCTCGCAGCACGAGATCGAGCTGCCCATTTCTTGGAGACGTCGGGCACTCAGACTGGTCGAATTGACTACACCCGCGAGTGCGATGGATTTTCATTGTCATCGTCAGCGTCCTGGGCTTTCTCGGGGAGGCCCATGTCATGCTGTTAGACTGGCTGCGAGGGCGGTGGTCATCCATGGCAGCGCAAAGCATGGGCACGCTGTCGCTGCAGATGCCTGCGGCAACGTCTCTGCTGCGGAACGACCTGCGAGCCCCTGTCGTCATAGCACTACGAATGCAAATCGACAGGGGCGCCTAACTTCGCGCTCCGCGCTGCGCGAAACGCGAACAACTTCGCGCTCTCGCGCTGCCCCCCCCCCCTAAAAGAGAAGAGCAGGATGAGGAGGAATCGGAGCTGAACCGCGAGGAGAGAATGACTTCGCGCCATCGAGGACGCCCTTGAATCAGACATCCCCACCTCTGCCACTGCTACCACTGCGTTGGAGGCCGACCACTGCATTGGAGGCCGGTCCACAAAAAACCTTCCACAAGAAAGCCAACCCTGACACCCCAGGACGTCCATTGATTTTTCGAGTGGGAACTTCGCGCTCTCCACAGCAAAACCATCGAAACCCAAGAAACTCAGGGCACCCTGGAGGCAAACAGGGCATTCCTTGGCATGGGCCCCCTCTGCATGCGACCAACTCCTGCCCGGACGACGCGGGCACCAACGTCCAACGCCGCGTGAACCGTTCAATCATGGACGAGCTCCGCTATCGGAGGTCACAAGATGCTATCCAAACAATCCCGGCGGCGAGCGAGGGGGGGAAGAGTCGGGGGCGGCCAAGAGGGGGGCGTCCAAGAAAGGGGGACGCAGATCATGGCCAGCGGCATGTGCGCGGCCCCAGGAGGTGGGCCGGGGACGTATTGAGATAAGACGAGGCGCCACAAAATCTGGGGAGATATTATGGCCCCCGCCATGATCCCCCCCCTCCCTGGTCATCACCCTCCTCTGTGCCGCCCCCGAAACTGAGAAGCGGCGGGCCCTCTCAGTAGACTCGAAGCTCCCCAGCCCTCTGAGAAATGTTCTGAGCCTTTCCCGGGGACTCCGACGCACTCCCTCAGAAGGCGCAGGAGTCCTCTGAGAAGTCCCGCCGCCTGGGGAAACCAAAAGGTACCGATACCGCTACTCCCGGACCTCTCCCCGGGGCGCGTTCTGACTAGGGCGTCGAGGCGAATCCAGCGGTGGCCCCAACGAGGGAAAACGAGGGGAAGGTAGAGGTATGGGTACCTGTTCCTCCTCTGACCGCCTTCTCAGAAGGCCTTCTCCTTCTCACTCGCCCCCCCTGGCTCGCCGCCGACTATCTTTCGCAGTGGCGCTCCCAAGTTAGGCTTAGGTCGGGCTTGTCCCCATACAGGGGGATTTTGGACGAAAAATAAAAGAATACTCAAAACATACCCCCAAACAATTCAAACATAGTTTTTTCCGTTAAAAGACGGTCCTCATATTATTTTCAGACTATTCTTGAATATCCCTCCTGTAGAGGGACAGGCCCGACTTCAAGTTAGGCTCTGCCTCCGAGGGCCTGGGACGTTCCCAAGTGAGGCTTGCCTAGAAGAAGGTTCTCACTTGGTCTATGGCGTGGGTGCCTCGGATTCTTGCCGTGGCCCACTGCTCGGAGGCTCCTCGCCCTGGCCCACGGCTCGGAGGCTTCTCGGGCTCCTCGGGCTCCTCGGGCGCCTGGCGCCTCGCCTACTCCCCGGAAGGCTGCTCGGGCTCCTCGGGCTCCTCGCCCCTGGCGCCTCCGAATCTTGCCTCGCCCACTCCTCGGAGGCGTCTCGGGCTTCCGGGTGCTTCGGGTTCCCCGCCCTGGCTATTGGTCCTGCTTCCCGGCAGTGCCAGGCAACGCTGGGCAGCGTCGGGCATTACCGAACAACGCCAAGCAGATCAAAGCAGTGCAAAGCAACGCCAAGCAATGCCAAGCAACACCAAGGAACGCCAAGCAAGGCAATGCCGGGCAACGCCGAGCAACGCAGAGCATTGCCAAGCAACTCCAAACAATGCCAAGAAATGTCAAACAATTCCAAACAATTGAGCAGGGACCCACCGTCCCGGCATCCCTGTAGGCCTATCAAGACATGTTCTCAGAACACAAACATGTTCTGATAACGAAAACAACGTTCATCGAACAGAAGCCCGATGTACTAAAACAAGACAGCATCAGCAGGCAATGTTCTGAGAAAACTTAGTGGAAGCCACAAAAGGCTCTTAGAACATTATTTGGTAGGCCTATGGGAGCGCCAGGACGCTTCGCCACTGCTTGAAGCAACACCAAGGCGCCGCAGCCCGTCGGGTGTTGCCAAAGTGGCCCGAGCACGGGGTGAGTTTGTTCAGGCAGGCCCGCGTGGCTCTCAGAGCATTCCTCTCCAGGCACAGGAGGGCCTCAAGGGCCTGAACATGGTGCGAAACTCTGGGTACAACTCGGAACAGGATCACCTCAGTCGGACAACCGCAGACATGACGCGCTGTGAGATTGGAGATCCAGCCACGGCGACGGCGAGTGCGATGACATTGACGGCGATCTGCGCGGAACGCATCCAAGGCATTGGATTATCCATGGGATCACGGCTCGGTGTGCAACCCGCCAAGGCCTGGACATGGATATGCTTGTCGATTATTAGGCGGCCGCGAGGAGAGCGCGTCCCTTTTGGCAAATGGGTGCCTGGCTTCAAAAGGGCGGGAGGGGGGGAGGGTCCGAAGCCCCTCCCCCTTTTGGCAAGGAAGGGGGGGAGCCTGAGCAGATATCATCTTTCGTCCACTTTTTGGGCCTCAGTGGCAGTGTTGCCGTCCGGGGCCCCTTCAGAGCAACTTTCCAGCAATCCTCGATTCCCCCACATGTATTGCCCGCCCGCTGCTGTCCAACCGAAGCACTGCGCTCCCCCTGTTTAGCCTTCAGGTCTCCTCGGGCACGAGCTTTCCAAACTCGACTCCGACGCCGACGCCAAAGACAGGGACGACGACGAGATCGGGCTCCAGATGCTTCGGGCAAGCGCGCAAGTGCGCCCGGCGCCTAGCCACCGCGCTCAGCGCGGGCGTCAGCGCCGCGCTCTTCGTTGAGGCCACGGCAAGCTCCAGCAACCTGGCGGACCCACTCATCCACCATGAAAGCTTTCCGGGATAGGAAAGAAAACAAAGGATAAGGATGAGGGAGTATGACGATGAGGAGAGAAAGAGAGAGAGAGAGAGAGAGAAAAGGGAATGAGCGAGCGACACAAGGGGCCCAGAAACGTCGCTACCCTCAACGTGCCGCCCTCCACGAACAATGACTGGACAGCTCTGCCTGTTAATTCAGGTAAGCGTGTGCAGCACTTTATACTCATGCGCCTATCTTGCCATGCCCGCTGCTGCCCCGGAGCGCAGGAACAATACGAAGACGAACAGGACGGGCGCACAGGAGGAGAACGACCACGTCTTGCACATCGGGCAGTCAACAAGCGCGCATCAATTGCTATAGCACCCGCCTGTATGGCTGGAAACATGCTTTGGCACGGTCAGCCACGTGAGGCAATGTCGCACTTGATGTAAAACACATTCTCGAGAAAAACATTTCGTTGAGTGGCATCGCGGTAGCAATCCAACCAAGGAAGAAGATCAGGAGGATCATGAAAGGAAGGAATTTCGGGAGAAACCGAGGGAGATGGGACGTTGAACAGACCTGGGATGCTGCGCTTGACTGCACCTGGGAACACACAATTGCGAAAACACCCACTTGCATGGCGGGCATCCTGCTTCGGTACGGTCAGCCACGTGGGACGATTTCGCACCACCTGCACAACCCGGACTTAGCAGGACGGTGGAAGGTGGGAGATGGAGGGGAACGGAACGGGAGAAGGAGAAACGTGAGGGCGCCGCGCAACGGCGCGTAGGAATGGTGCAGCGATGGACACCTGCTTGCACACACCCTCATGCCAGCCACCAGGGGGCCACATGCGAACCCTACCCCTGCCCCCCCCCTCAGAAATCCTGGGGGGTGGGGGTAGGGTTCCATCATGTGGACCCCTAAGTGGAGCCTCCTCGGGCCCGAGAACGTCACGCCACAGGCCGCCGGGAGCCCCATGAAGGGGGCACGCGCCAAGCCCGGTGAGACTGTTAAGCGTCTGCGTCTGAGCCCGTGAAGAGCCTCTCGGATCGATCGGGGGTGGACAGACCTCCTACGCTGCAGCGTCGATTGAGGAATTGGCCGTTTTCGGTTCGCGAGGGGGCGTCCCGGCCGCCATTCTTGCGGGTCCAGGTCCGTCGGTTTCGGTCCCAGGCCGGTTTCACGAAAGTGCCGTTTTTAATGCATGCTCCGCGTGCGGATCATGCAGTAAAAATGCAGGCATTTAGTATTAAAAACAACGATGAGTTCATGCATAGATTCGTTCATACACTAAGCAGGTATATTCAAACCAACAAATGCTTGAAAATCCTATGTGTTTAAGACTGCCCTGCGAAGGGAGGTTTACTAAAGGGAGGTTTTTCCACCGCCGAAGCGAGGACCGAGGCCCAGGAGGTCGGGCAGAGGAGCCGAGGACAGGCCCACTCCGTGTTCAGCGGAACGGTGGCTATCGAGCAGGGCGGCGCGGTCGAGTTCTAGCCACTTGGCCTGGACATATTTGCTGGCCTTGAGGACGATCACGAACTCCTGAATTTGATCCTCAAGGGTCAGATTATTCTCCAAAATACACAAGGCACTCAACTTGATGCGGGCGAAACAAATGACACCTTCCAGGCGCGGATCAGCCACCAGGGGGTCCGAGGTCACGAGTTTGGCAGCCAACGTCAAGGCAGCTTGGGCAAAACGAGGCTCGGGGACTCTCAGAACCCCCCTGATGCTGCGCCTTAAAGCTGAGCGCCTCTGGAGACGAATGGCCTGCGTGGCTGTCTGGCGCGGGGGGCGGGTGGTGGTGGTGGTGGTGGTGCGGGGGGGAACGCTTGAAGGGCAGCTCCCAAAATCTGGTCCCTCACAACGTCGGCGTGCACATTAGGATCGGTTCCAAAAGGGGACAGGGGGTAACTGAGGAGGGCCGACGTGAAACCTTGCCGACACTGGGGTGAAGCAAAGCCTGCCTGTCAAATCCCATGGGGGGCGGCACTTCCGCTTGGCACTCCACTCAAGGTGTGCATAACCAGGGTAATAATCAAGCTTGGCGTGCATGGAATCGAACGCATGCAAAACACCATGACGGGTCATGGCCTGGCCCAGGTCAGCATCAAAGATGATGAAATCAGTCCTGTGGTTTATCGGGGCATCCGAAGTCCACGAATAGGATTCCGTTTCGGGGGCGAGACTTCGGCAACCGTGTCGCGGAGCTCTCGACCGTTGTCGTCGACGGGTTGAGCAACACCAAAATCCCCCACCCCTGGAGTTTCGGGTCCTAGCCCGACTCGACCGTTGGCATCGATGAGGATGCAGTCGGGCGGCCATCCGCCGAGATGACGGTTGGCTTCCTCCCGCCAGGACCTGCGGACAAGAGGGGGGGGCTTTGCTATGTGGTCCGCGCAGCGCCCAGAACACCTCATTGACAGACTGGGCAGAAACACGAGCTCCCAACCTCCCGGAAACAAGGTGGGGAGGGGGGGGGGGGCACGAGCAGGCTTGGAGTACAACTCACCCCCTTCAAAATGACGCGTGGGGGATCTCGGCATTGATCCAAAGTTCGCAGCCCGGGTTTCCTTGCTGCCCCCCAGAGCCAAGACGACAAAATATCACCCGCCTGGTGCTTTCCAGACTTGGTTCGGGCTTCCCGAACCCCCGCGAAATTGGTGCCTCTCTCGCGAAACTGGGCGCGGAGTAAGGGCCCGTTGGCCTTCTCCCCGTGTCGAGCCAGTGCCCGATCAGAAGCGCAAGCCGAGAATTCATTGTAACTTGCCAGGCCTAGGGTGGAATTCGTCGCGCCGTCACTACTCTTATTGCCAACGCTGTCAGTGGCTAAAATCAGCCTGGGTCGCTCGTCATCTCGCTCCTGCCCCGGAACCTGCGCTCTGAAAACCTGCTCGGGAATGGGCCAGCCCCTGGCTGGCAGGACAGGCGGGGAAAGAACCAGAGGCCAGGAAGGGGGGGGGAGGGGGGGGCTCAATGAAAGCGGGGGGCCCACTGATCGGGGGCGCCTCTCCACCTTGGCCCCGCGGGGGCCCAATCTGCCGCAGCGGCGGGTGGGCCAAGCGTCCCTCTTCAGAGGGGCCGCGGGTTCCACGGCCAATCGTTTTCGGGGGAAGACCCGATAATGCAATGGAAATGGCCAGGCAGAATACAAGTCTGACCCCGAGCAGCACGTTTAGCAAACGAATCGGCCATCTCACTCCAGGGATGGCCCGCGTGGGCCGCAGCGAAATAAAGCAGACACTTACCTCCCAGCGCGCGAGCGCTGACTAACTGCCTGACGGCCCCCCTGAGAGGGGGATTGCGCTTATAGGAGCTGCGCCCGCCCGCGACGTCGAGGGCGGCCATCGAATCCGACCCCGGGGTCGCGGGCGCGCGGGGGGCGTGCAGGGAGACGTAGAAAGTGGCCTGCAGCATGGCCATGAGTTCGGGGTCCTGGCTGGATGCGGCTCTTGGCATCCCAAGGAAGGTGCCCTCCAAACTTCCCCGGAAGGCCCCCCAGAAAAGCATGTTCCCATGGGCAGTTCCCCAAGCCGACGCAAACGACCAACCGCGCGTGGCATGGCCCTCTGGGGAAAGGGGGCCACCCGTAAATATGCGCAGGGCCAAAGGGGCTGAGGAATGCGGGGGGCCAACGCGAAGGCGAACTGGGCAGAGGGATGCAGGTCCGAAGGGGGGGGGGGGGGGGCGGGGCGCACAATCCACCTCGTACTTGATAGGAACCAGGCCTGATATGTGCACAATGTCGTAGTCCAGGTTGCGTATGCTCGGCCTGGGGCAGATGATGCTGTCCTCTGAGCCGTCGGGCTGCCGCCGAAATTCCAAATCCAGGCTCACTGGGGCGGGGGCAGGGCGCGCAGCCTGGGCGCGCGCGCCCCCAGGAGGCGGGGCGGAGGCCCCAGGGCCCAGGCAACCGTGGGCAGAGGCAGCAGGAAAGAGAAAGGGCGGGGCGAGGGGGTGCTGCGGCGTCTCGGCGCAGAAACGCGCTTTCTCATGCAGGACAGCCGCGCGGCAAAACTGGGCCGCGCGCCGCTGCCACTGACGCAGGGGGCTGAGAAAATTGCGAGGCGCATCCAGCATAGCACTTCCCGAATGCCGTGGCACGCTGTCTGAAAATCTGATGTCATGCGAATTCCTGGCCGAACTGCTAGACGTAGCAGAGTGCGTGCTTGAGCCGGTCCAAGCGACTGACGTTAGCTGAGAAGCTGATGCCCCATCTCCCGCGGGACCTCGCCGCAAATCTGTTGACCCGCCGAAGTGTCTGAGACTAGCGGGCTTCCCCCCAGGCCTGCGCTCGAATCTAAAGAAATGTAGCGGTGGCAGACGACGAGCACATCCCCCAGCTCGCGCCCTGACATGTGCGTTGCTCACTTGCTTCTGGCGTTCTCCCCTGGCCGTCAGAAGCTGATCTAGCTAGTTTGTTGCGACGCATGCTGTGGTCGCTCAGTATGGCCTCGACTCCCGCGATGTTAACAATGGCGGTGGGGTCGGTCTCCGTGACAATGGCGATGCTAACAGTGGCTAACAATGGCTGATCGGATCGGGCTTGGTGACCTCGATCGGTCTCCGAAGTCGGGGAGACCGCCCCCCCGTCCTGTGCGAAACCCCATGTCATCGCTCGGCGTTACCAGGGGCCCCGTCGCCGTCTCGGGCGCGGCCGTCGAGGCCCCCCCCCTGGCCGATGGCCTGAGCAGCAGCAGGCTCCTTCGCAGGAGCAGCCCCCGCCGGCGGCAGCGCTGGCCCCGCGGGCGGCGCTGGGCCCGCAGACGGCGCTGCCGCGCGTGCCTCGGAGGGCTTGGGGGCCGCCGCAGCGCCCGACATTCGGCGACGCGCAAGAGTGACCCTAGGCAAGAGTGCCCTTTGGTGCGCGGCCTTAGGGGGGCTCATGGGGGCCTGGAGCAACCGCGCAAGCCGAGGCCGTCGGATTGCACCAACGACCGGTGGGGCGCGCATCGATAGATCCCTAGCGCCAGCAGGCAATTGCGGACTTCCGCCAATTCGTTCCGGGCGCCCCAGAGCCAGAGCGCGCGCCCGAGGGCTCTGCGAGGCCAGACGTAATCGGGCGCCACCGCGGAATGTTCTGGCACTGCCGGGCCGCGTCGCGATGACGTCTGACCAGGCCCGGCGCCAAAGCCGAAACCCGCAAATAACTTAGAGTGAAGAATTGAGTTGTAAAGCGCGGAACGCAAAAAGTTATTCAAAGCTAGTCAAAGTTATTCCAGGACGATTTGGGGCCAGTCCCAAAGCGGAGAGCACGTCGCCCGCTCGACTGGCCCCCCCCCTCGCCAAACGAAGCACGCGGCAGAATGCACCATGCATGCGTTGCGATCGATTGCGAGGGGCGCACCCTGAATCAAGCGCGACCTGATGCGATCGCAGACTGGCGCAGCGCGCGCCGACACGAGGCCGAGCGCACTCCTCAAGAAAATCTGTCCGACCCCATCCGGGCCAACACTAGAGGTCACTCTGGCCAGGGGTCACTCTCACGTGTAGCCGAGACATGGCGACCGTTGCCAGGCCGGGCAAGGGCGTGCGAGACGCCGCGGCCATGCTCTGCATCAGCGCGGCCATCATGTGGAGCGTCTGCTGCGTCGGCTCCAGGCTCGCCGACAGCTTATGGCCCATCTTGGCGTCGAGGACCTGTTGGGCTCTCCAGACTGGTAGCCCTGACATCGGGCCCCTCGCCCCATGTGCACTCGAAGGGGGGGTGGCGGCGGAGGCAATGTCGCCTGTGGCGCGCCATTTTCCTCGAGGTTGAACAAGGGCACTTTCATGTACTGGTCATGCATCGCCTGCTGCGTGGCCACATCCTCCTCGTACTCCTGCTCTACCTCGTGCATCTCTAGGAGCTCGACCTTGGTGCGCTTCATTCCCTCAAGCTGGTCGGTCTGGTCTTCGAGCTGAGCCGCCCGCTGCTTCACCGTGGCCTGAGTTGCTTTGAGCTGCTCCCTGATGTTCTCCTGCTTCTTGCCAATGCGGATGATTGCCTCGTCAGCGTGCTTGATATGGTACTCTGCATCTCGGTGAGCAGTGTGCATGCGCCTGCATACAGATAGGTCCCCACACGTCGCTTGTGCATCCTCTTTGGCTGTCCACTGCATGCGATACTGTGCCCATAAAAACTGTCGCCTCCATTGTCTTTGCCACATGAGCTGGAATCTCCGCCTCCGTGGCAGCCGGCTTGAGTGGCGCATGCGCTTGATGTGCGAGAGCTTCGCTGGAAGTCGCCATGCGCACGAAGGGTGGCTCTTTCACGCGTTCCTCTGCGGACTTCGACCACGGCGGTGGAGGCCTTGAGAGACTGCGGGTCCTTTGTCGTCGGCCTTGTGGTGTAGCTTAACGATATCGCTGCTGACAAACATCCCCCAGTGCCCCGAACAGCCACGGCAGTGCGCATGTCCTCTTGCGTTGCGCACGCCACGTTGACACCGCCACTGTGGCATTGGAAGCTGCTGCTTACTGTGATGTTGAGATGGTGTCCTCCTGGCCGGCGACAGTCGGAACAGCACACGGGACCAGGCTCTGTGGCTCCGTAGTCATCTGTGCCACGCGGGCTCTCGGGCTTTCTGCCGCACAATTGGGAGAATGGCTCACGGGGGGATCGTTTCCCCGTCGCCTGGTGTAAAAGCAAGAAGAGACTGTAGCGGCTGGGGGGGGTGGCGTCCCCAACGCGCGAAAGGCCAGCCCGGCCAGGTCCTCCTGCTGGACCTCAATCGGGCGCGGGGGGAAGAGATCCCCACAAACGGTCTTTTTCCTCCTCCTCCTCCTCCTCCTCCTCCTCCTCCTCCTCCTCCTCCTCCTCTTCCTCCTCCTCCTCCTCGTCCCCCTCCTCCTCCTCCTCCTCCTCCTCCTCCTCCTCCTCCTCCTCCTGCTCCTGCTCCTGCTCCTGCTCCTCCTCCTGCTCCTGCTGCTCCTCCTCCTCCTCCTCCTCCTCCTCCTCCTCCTCCTCCTCCTCCTCTCTCCTCTCTCCTCCGGGAGACAAGGGGGGGGGGGGGGCCGGGCCTGGCTGGCGGCAGCGCCGCCAGGCCAGGCTTGTCCGCCAGTGCCTGCGTGGCCTGCGCCAGGTGCTCGGACGCCGAGCCGCGCTCGGCGATCTGCGGAGCGCGGGGCGCGTCGCGGCTTCCTCGCCCTCCTCGTCGTCGTGGTCCTCACTGGCGTCCTCCTCGTCCTCGTTCTCGTCGACGCCCCTCTCGTCCTCGTCATTGTGATCGTCGTCGTCGTGGCCGTCGTCGTCGTCGTGGTCGTCGTCGTCGTCGTCGCCGCCGTCGTCGTCGTCGTCGTCGTCGTCGACGTCCGACGGCCCCCTCCATCCTCCTCCTCATCCTCCTCATCCCACCCGTCTTGCTCCTCGTCCCCCCCTTCCCCGGCACTCTCAGACCGGCCACATGCATCTCACCTCTCGTCCTCCTCGTCCTGCTCCGCCCGCGGAGGATGCAGAATTAGAAGGGGATAGGATGAGGAAGTGACGAAGGCGACGATGTCGTCGTCTTGCGTATCCACCCCCTCCTCTTTCCCCTCGTCCTCTCAACTTGCGCCACGTCATCCTGATCCTTGACCTCCCCCTCTCATTCCCCCTCCTCCTCCTCCTCCTCCTCCTCCTCCTCCTCCTCCTGCTCATCTCCCTTGTCCTCCTCATCATACGTGTCTTCACATAAAGAACAGCCTTATGTTTGCTCAGCGAGGTCACTGGAACCGCGCACGTTCGAGAACCTCAATTTCCAACATCCCCAAACGAAGCTCTTCTTTTCTCCTCATGCTCGTTCATTTGCTCTCTCTCTCTCTCTGTCTCTCTCTCTCTCTCTCTCTCTCTCTCTCTCCTCGGCATCAATTCCCCCTCATCCTTCGCGTCCTCAGCCGCCTCCTCAACTCACCCCCCTTCCCCAAAAATCCAATATAATCAGACTACTCTCACCTGATTATTCCTCGTCCTCCGCGGCTCGTTATCATCCTTCCCCTCCCTCCACTTCTCTCCCTTCTCCCTGCGGCGTGGCCTTCGGCCCGGGTCCCTTCTGCCCCCGCTCTTCAGCCTCGAATCACACTTGCCGCCGTCGTTCGGAAATGTATCACTGGGCCCCGCCGCGCCTTAGGCCCTAGACCGTCGCCGTCGATCGTTGCGCCCTCCCCTCTGCGCAAAGGGCTCTCGCTTGACCCCACCGCTCGGATGCCCCAAGTGCGCTTGGCTTTCTGGGCCATGCTCACGCGGGCTCAGGCGCCGGCGCCTTCCTCATCCCTCCGTCATGCTCACACTCGCCACATCCATCCATCCCTCACCTGTATCCCTCCTTCGTCGCCGCAACCTTCCTCCTTCCGCTCATCAGGACTCCCTCCTCGTGCCTCCTGTGGATCCCTCCTCCCTCTCTCCTCCTCTGCCTCCTTGCTCGCATCCGTCCCTTTCTGCTCCTGCCACTACCATCACAGCATCCCCTCTCCTCTCCCTCTTCTCCCGAATTCTCTCATTCCTCCTCCCCACGGTCATCTCATTACTCCCTCTAACTCCTGCCCCTCCTCCCCTAATCACCCTTTTCGGTCGCCCAGCCCCCCCCTTTCCACCCCCCTTGCCCACTCCTCCACCTCCCCGCCTCCTCCTCCGCAGGGAAAGACGGAGACGGGAGCAGGGAGGAGGAGAATCAGGGAGGAGAAGGGAGGAGGACGAGGAGGGAGGAGGACGAGGAGGGAGGAGGACGAGGGAGGAAGGAGGACGAGATAGGAGAGGGAAAAGCGAGGAGGGAGGATGCGGGACGAAGAGGGAAGAGGAAGGCCGAGGAGGAGAACTAGGAGAAGGCGCAGGGGAGGAGGCGAGGAGACTGGGGAGGCCCCCCCCCCAGGAGGCTCCGCGAGGATGGCGCCCGCGAGGGTCTCCACGCCCGCGCCCGCGGCCAGCGCCTCGCTGGGGCGGCGGAGTCCACGGCGCCAGCTCCCACCCCCTCCTGGCCAGCTCCTCACGGCTCCCCCCGTCCCTCCCTGGTCCCTCCTCGGCCCTCCCCGGCAACCTGGCTCCTCCTCCCTGTCCTTTTCCTGCTCCTCCTCCTTCCTCCGCTCCCCGTCCGCCGCTTGCTCCTGGCTCCTCTCCTCCTCCCGCTTCTCCCTCTTCAGCCTCCTCCTGCTCCTCCTCGTTCTCCTCCTCCTCCTCCTCCTCCTCCTCCTCCTCCTCCTCCTCAATTCTTCCTCCTCCTCCTCCTCCTGCTGCTCCTCCTCCTCCTCCTCCTCCTCCTCAACTCCTCCTCCTCCTCCTCCTCCTCCTCCTCCTCAATCTGCTCCTCCTCCTCCTCCTGCTCCTCCTCCTCCTCCTCCTTCCGCCGCCTCCTCCGCCTCCTTCTCCCGCTCCTCCCCCTCCCTCCTCAGACCTCCTTCGCCTCCTCATTTCCCTCGTCGTCGTCCTCCTCCTCCTCCCCCATCTGCCCGTTTTCTCTTTTAACCACCTCACGTGTGCTGTGGAACGCCGCTCGGTGTCCCCGTTTATCTCTAGCGCTGGTGCAGCCAACTCTGCCTCGCCGCCGTCAACAAAGTGTGTGGCGGAACCCCGATGAGTGTGTGTGGAACCAGAAAGAGAGAAACTGGTGCGAGCTGTGTTTCGAGGTGCCATCGGATGGCTCCAGAGAGCCAGGAGGCCTCAGCAGACCCAGGGGAGCTCAAAGACATCTAACATTTGAAAACATTGGCGGCGCGCAGAGGGGGGCAGGGGGAGGGGGGAAGGCTTCTCAGAAAGGGGTTGCTCCTTAGAAGGAGCCGGCCCTACATGCACAGACAAGGCCCGCGCCTTCTAAGAAACCCGGGCGTTTCCAATAGGGGAACAACAAGTGACATAAACATAACAAATCGGAGGTCTGCGCGGATTTCTCGGATCGGCGCTGGACCCCCCCCCCGGCGCGCGGAGCGCGCCAGGGGCGGCGCTGGAGGCGCCGCCGGGGGGGCCCAGCGCCAATCCGAGAAATCCGCGCGGACCTCCGAGTTGTTATGTTTATGTCACTTGTTGTGTCACTTATTATTTTATGTTTTTATGTTGTTTTTTGTTGTTTTTACTGTTTTTTAAATGTTTTTTTTTGTTTTTTTTGGTTTTATGTTTTTATGATTATATCACTTTTTGCTCCCCTATCTGAGAAGCCTTCCCCAGTCCAGCTTCCCCTCTGTGCGCGTGGCCGGAGAGGAGCCGGGAGGCCTCGGGAGGACCGGGGGCCGGGGATGGACAGACCCCGCTTCAGCAAGACGTGACAGCCGCCGCCTCCCCTGCCTCGGCGACACTCTGCCTCCCCTGGACAACGTCCGCGGTGATGCCCACAGCAAATCCTGTCCGAAAGGGGCTTGCACTGCCGCTGTCCTTCGCACCTCGTACCATTCGGGGATGGACAGACCCCGCTTTAGCAAGACGTGATTTCGTGAACGCGACCCGAGGCCCAAACCTTGGACGCCCGAGTTATCCAGGGTAACTCGGGTCCGGGGTAACTCGGGTCTGGGTTCCCGAAAAAACGAACCCGAGGTATCCCTGACCCGAGTTATCCCTGATGATTCGGGGCTCTGGACGCCCGAAATATCCGGGGTAACTCGGGTCCGGGGTAACTCGGGTTTGGGTTCCCGAAAAACGAACCCGAGGTATCCCTGACCCGAGTTATCCCTGATGATTCGGGGCTCTGGACGCCCGAAATATCCGGGGTAACTCGGGTCCGGGGTAACTCGGGTTTGGGTTCCCGAAAAACGAACCCGAGGTATCCCTGACCCGAGTTACCCCTGATAATTCGGGGCTCTGAAAACCTGGCGGGCGCAAGCCTGGAAAATAACGGCCACGGCGCCATCTCGAGAACCGAAAACGGACAATTCACTAATCGACGTGTCACTGTTGGGGATTCTGTCCACCCCCGAAGGGGCGCCCACGAAGGCACCGCAACATCTGCAGAGAGGGCCCGCCGCGCTCCGCACCTGGCTCTCTCTCCCGGCTGCGCGCGTCGCCCCGCGCGAGGCGAGGTGATCTTCGCGGCGGCGGCCCCGCGCCGCGCCTTTTTCGGGCCTCCTCCTCCTCCTCCTCCTGCTCTCCTCCTCCTGCTCTCCTCCTCCTGCTCCTCCTCCTCATCCCCCCTCCTCCTCCTCCTCCTCCTCCTCCTCCTCCTCCTCCTCCTCCTCCTCCTCCTCCTCCTCCTCCTCCTCCTCCTCCCTCCTCCTCCTCCTCCTCCTCCTCCTCCTCCTCCTCCTCCTCCTCCTCCTCCTCCTCTTCCTCCCTCCTCCGCCTCCTCCTCCTCCTCATCCTCCTCCTCCTCCTCTTCGACAAGTAAGCGAGAATAGTGGGCGTTCTCCTATTCGGCGTCTCGACATTGGGCGGAAGAGGGCGGAGGGGGTGCTCTGGCTCCGGACCTCTTCATGCGACTGTGTGCAGCAATGCGTCCTATGAGGAAAACTCCACCTGCTCGAAACGGGCGTCAAAAACAGCCAAGATCTACTCCAAGGGGAGGGGGGCAGGGAGGGTGCGAGAGCCCGTGCCGATCGGCAAAACACAGAATAAAAACGATCACATACACCGGGGGGGATCGGGGACGCACCAACCCGGGTCTATGCAGACCCTGGTCAGTCAGGCCTGGCAAGATCCCGCAGGCTCCTGAACGATCCTGCGCGCGAGCCCGGGTCCATGCAGCCCTGGCTCTGCAGAACTCGGGAAAATTCCGGCGCTCTTGGGGAAACCAAGAGGTACCGATACCGCTACTCCCCAGACCTCTCCCGTGGTGCGTTCTGACCAGAATTGCGAGGCGAATCCAGCGCTGGAGGGCACCCCAGGAGGCGCAAAAAGAGGAAAACGAGGCAAGGGTAGCGGTATAGGGTACCTTCTCCTCCTCTGACCGTTTGCATTGACCCCCACCTCTTACAGCTGGAGGGGAAGCAACGTGCACCCTTCCGGCACGGTTTCGGGCCGGCGGTTGCGGCCCCGGGGCCTCTTCAGGACCCCGCGGCGGCCCCAGTGCTGCGAAACCCTAGGCCGCTCCCCACTCACTGCCCCCATCCCCCCTCGGGGCGTCCCTTTCGGTGCAGTCGACCCGTATCGTAAGGATGCGCGGTAAGGATGCTGGGGCCTTGACGCCCATGCCGAGGCTCGTCGGGCGGGGCTGGCCATCGCAAGTGGTTGAGGATGGACCGAGAATGACCGAAGAGCCAAGGATGCAAGGGCACCCTTGGGGAAGTCGCCCATCCTTCCTATGCGGATTGACTGTAACTCTTGCTCCGAGCTGCCATTGCACCGATCTCTGCGCCAGCGCGAAGACAGCCGCGTCTCTCTAGTCGCATGCTGCATGTGCAACGCATCAGGGCCCTGTGGGTGCCCGGAGTCCCGAGATCAGGTCGCAAACAAGTGTCGCATCTCCATCGCCCCGCTGTGGAGGGTCCCACAGCCGTGCGGTGACAGACAATGCGGTGACCTCGAAATCCCGAACGACCTCGCCGCACAGCCCCTCACCCCACGGTGTTGGGACCCTCGAGGCCCCCGTCACCCGCAGCATCCTCGGAGAGCGACCCGATCCCCAAGAGCCGTGCGGTGAACCCCCTTTCCGCCCCTGACTCCTCACCGCACGGCGTGACCACCACGCCCGTCGGGGGGCACTCGGCGAGCGCCCCCCGCCCCCCCGTGGAGAAGAACGACCCTCCCAAGCCTGGACGACCGAGGGCGCCCAACTTCGCGCTCGGCGCTGCGCGCAGCGCGAACCACTCAGCGCTCTCGCGGAGCCCCCCACCCCAACTTCGGGTCGCGGGGGCACAAATCCCACATGTGTGTCTTAACTGTTACTCGGCGCCCCCCCCAGTCGGCGCCTCCGTGTTGGGTTGGGGTGGTTTGGTGGGTGGCGAAGGGAGACCTGGATTTCGGGTCGTGGGGGTACGGATCCCACATGTATTTTTCATTGTCCCCCGACGCCCCCTCACTGGGAATGGATCGCAAGTCGGTGCCCTTCGGGTTGGATTGGGGTGGTCCTGGTTGAGTGGGTAGCGAGGAGAGAAAGCGGAGCAGAGCCGCGGATCGCGAGGCGCGAAACGCATAGCCCCGTCGAAGAGACGCCCTCGAGGACGTGGCGCGTCGTCGGCCTCTCTCGTCGTCGCCGTCGTCGTCATCGTCGTCGTTGTGGTCGTCGGCGTCGTCGTCGTCGTCGTTGTGGTCGTCCTCCCTCAGCGTCGTCCTATCTCGTCGTCTCCTCTCTATACGTCGTCGTCGTTATCGTCGTCGTCCTCTCTCGTCGTCGTCATCGTCGTCGTCGTCCTCTCTCGACGTCGTCGTCGTCGTCATCGTCGTCGTCGTCGTCGTCGTCCTCTCTCGTCATCGCCGTCGTTTTCGCCGTCGTCGTCGTCCTTTCGCCGGTGTCGTCGTCGTCGTCGTCCACTCTGGTGGTCGTCGTCGTCGTCCTCTCTCGTCGTCGTCGTCGTCGTCATCGTCTTCGTCGTCGTCCTCTCGTCGTCCTCTTCGTCGTCATCGTCGTCGTCGTCCTCTCTCGACGTCGTCGTCGTCGTCCACTCGGCGTCGTCGTCGTCCTCTCTTGTCGTCGTCATCGTCATCGTCGTCGTCGTCCTCTCTCGTCGCCGTCGTCGCCTTCTTCGTCGATATCATCGCCGTCGTCATGGTCTTCGTCGTCGTCATCGTCCCCTCCCGACGTCGTCATCGTCGTCGTCTTCTCCTCTCGTCGTCGTCGTCGACGATGTCGTCGTCGTCGACGTCGTCGCCGTCGACGACGTCGACGTCGACGTCATCGTCGTCGTCGTCGTCGTCGCCCTCGTCGTCGTCGTCATTGTCGTCGACGTCGTCGTCGTTGTCGTCGTCGTCCGCTCTCGTTGTCGTCGTCGTCGTCGACATTGTTGCCGACAATGTGATCGTCGTCATCGAAGTTGTCGTCGTCGTCCTCTCGTCGTCCTCGTCGTCGTCGCCGTTGTGGTCGACGTCACCGTCGTCGTCGTCGACGTCCTCGTCGTCCTCCCTCGTCGTCATCGTCGTCGTCGCCCTCACACGACGTCATCGTCGTCGTCATCGTCATCGTCGTCGTCCTCTCTCGTTGTCGTCGTCGTCGTCTGCGTTGTCGTCGTCGTCGTCGTCCTCCCTCGTCGTCGTCCTCTCTCGACAACGTCGTCGTCGTGATCGTTGTCGTCGTCGACGTCGACGCCGTCTACGTCGTCCTCTCTCGTCGTCGTCCTCTCTCGTCGTCGTCGTCGTCGTCGTCCTCTCTCGACGGCGTTGTCGTTGTCGCCCTCTCTTGACGTCGTCATCGTTGCCGTCCTCGTCGTCGTCGTCGTCATCTCTCGTCGTCGGCGTCGTCCTCGTCGTCCTCTCTCGTGGTCGTCATCCTCGTCCTCCTCGTCGTCGTCGTAGTCGTCTTCGACTTCGTCGTCGTCGTCCTCTCTCGTCGGCGTCACCGAAGTCGACGTCATCCGCTCGACTTCGACGTCGTCGTCGACGTCGTCATCGTCATCAACGTGGTCGTGGACGTCGTCGTCGTCTTCGTCGTCCTCTCTCGTCGTCGTCGGCTTCTTCGTCGCCGTCATCGTCGTTGTCGTCCTGTCTCGTCGTCGTCGTCGATGTCCTCTCTCGACGTCGTCGTCGTCGTCGACGTCGTCGTCGTCGTCGCCATCGTCGTCGTCGTCGACGTCGTCGTCGTCGTCGTCGTCGTCCCCTCTCGTCATTGTCATCGTCCTCGTCGTCACCGTCGTCGTCGTCGTCCTCTCTCGGTGATGTCGCCGCCGACGTCGTCTCTCGTCGTCGTCGTCAGCGTCGTCCTCATTCTTTCTCGACGCCGTCGTCGTCGTCGACGTTGTCTCGTCGTCCTCTTTCGTCGTCGTCGTCGTCGTCGGTGTCGTCGTCGTCGTCATCCTCTGTCGGCGTCGTCGTCGTCGTCGTCTTCTCTCGTCGTCGTCGTCGCCGTCGTCCTTTCTCGACGTCGTCGTCGGCCTCGTCGCCGTCGTCGTCGTCGTCATCGTCTTCGTCGGCGTCCTGTCTCGACTTCGTCGTCGTCGACGTCGTCGTCCTCTCTCGTCGTCGTCGTCGTCGTCGTCGCCGTCGTCGACGTCGTCGTCGTCGTTGTCGTCGTCGTCGTCGTCCTCGTCGTCGTCGCCGTCGTCCCCTCTTGTCACAAGCGTCGTCCTCGCCGTCATCCACTCTCGTCGTCGTCGTCCTCCCTCGTCGTCGTCGTCGCCGTCGTCCTCGGCATCGTCGTCGTCGTCGTCCACCGTCGTCGTCGTCGACGTCGTCGTCGTCTCCCGTCGTTGTCGTCGATATCGTCTTCGTCCTCGTCGTCATCGTCGACGGCGTCTCTCGTCGCCGTCCTCTCTCGTCTTCTGTCGGCGTCGATGTCGCCATCGTCGTCGTCGTCGTCGTCGTCGTCGTCGTCGATGTCCTCTCTCCATGTCGTCGTCGCCGTCGCCGTCGTCGTCATCGTCTCTCGTCGTCGTCGTCCTCGTCGTCGTCGACCTCTCACGTCGTCGTCGCCGTCGTCCGATCTTGTCGTCGTCGTCCACTCTCGTCGTCCTCGTCATCGTCCTCGTCATCGTCGTCGTCGTCGTCGTCCTCTCTCGTCGTCGTCGTCGTCGTCGTCGTCATCGTCGTCGTCGTCGCCGTCCGCTCTCGTCGTCGTCGTCGTCCTCTCTCGTCGTCGTCATTTCGTCGTCGTCGTAATCGGCGTCGTCGCTGTCGTCGTCGCCGTCGACTGCATTGTCGTCGTCCTCTTTTCTCGTCGTCGTCGTCGTCCACGTCCTCGCTCGTCCTCGTCGTCGTCGCCGTTGCCGTCGTCGTCGTCGTCGTGGTCGCCGTCCAATCTCGACGTCGTCGTCGTCGCCGTCGTCGCCGCCGTCGTCTTCGTCCTCTGTCATCATCGTCATCCTCGTCGTCTTCGTCGTCGTCGTCCTCTTTCGTCGTCGTCGTCGTCGTCGTCGCCCGCTCTCGTCGTCGTCATCGTCGTCTCTCGTCGTCGTCCCCGTCATCGTCGTCAACGTCCTCTCTACGCGTCGTCAACGACGTCGTCGCCGTCGCCCGCTCTCGTCGTCGTCGTCGTCGTCCTTGTCATCGTCGTCGTCGTCCAGGTCATCGTCGTTGTCGCCGTCGTCGTAGTCGTCGTGATCACCGTCGTCGTCGTCGTCGTCGTCGTGCTCGTCATCGTCATATCTCGTCCTCGTCGTCGTCGTCCTCTCTCGTCGTCGTCGTCGTCTCTCGTTGTCGTCGTCGTCGTCGACCCTTGTCGTCGTCGTCTCTCGTCCTCGTCGTCGTCGACGTCGCCGTCGTCGTCGCCGTCGTCGTCGCCGTCGTCGTCCAGTCGTCCCCGTCGCCGTCGTCGCCGTCGTCCTTTCGTCGTCGTCCTCTCTCGTCCTCGTCGTCGTCGCCGTCGCCGTCGTCGTCGTCGTCCAATTTCGACGTCGTCGTCATGGTCGTTGTCGTCTTCTGTCGTAGTCGTCGTCGTCCTCGTCGTCGTCGTTGTCGTCTTCTCTCGTCGTCGTCGTCGTCGTCTCCGTCGTCCGCTCTCGTCGTCGTCCTCTCGTCGTCGTCCTTGTCATCGTCGTTGTCGTCGTCGTCGTCCTCTCTCGTCGTCGTCGTCGTCGTCGCCGTCGCCCGCTCTCGTCGTCATCGTCGTCCACTCTCGTCGTCGTCGTCATCGTCGTCGTCGTAGTCGTCGCCGTTGCCGTCGTCGTCATCGTCGTCCTCTCTCGTCGTCCTCGTCGTCGTCGCCTCTCGTCCTCGTCGTCGTCGCCGTCGCCGTCGTCGTCGATCGTCGCGAAGAGCGGCCGCCCCGTGAGCGCTCGCGAAGCGCGGCGCCTGCATGCGCCTCGCCACCTCGTCCACCAGAGCTCCCGCGGTGCCGACGACGCGGAGCACGTGCAGCTGCTCGTCTGGCCGCGGCCGGGGCGCGGGCGGCCCGGGGCGCGTGCTGCCCGGGGCGCGTCGCCATCGCCTCCGTCGCCGCAGATATAAGGGGGCCCAAACATACACACAAATCCGAGGGTTCCTTTCATTTGTAATTCTCTGGGCTCGTATTTCCGGGGAGTCGACGATTCATTGCGTCAGTGTGTTTTTTCCCTCCCGAGCAGTGGCCGCCGTCGCCTCCTCTTCGGGGTCGTGGCGCCGCCGTCGTCGTCGCCGTCGCACCCTCGCAGTCGCCGCCGTCGTCGACGTCGCTGCCGAGGCGGTTGACGCCCCTGAAAACGGCGTTTTGGCTAGGCAAAGCTGGGTGGCGGCGACGGCCACAATCCTGGGCGACGCCTTTCGATGATGAGTTGGCATTTTGCAGGGGCGGTTGGTCGAGCCATCATCCTCCACCCCGTCAGCAACAACCTCCGAACCCTGCAGCCCTCCCTCCCTGGCAAGGGCCCTCAACGAGGGCACCTAAACTTCACACTCTCAATGCTGGACTGGCACGCTAGACTTCGAGCAAGTCGGGCTCCGAATCGTGAAACTATTCAATTTCACATTCTGGGAGTGACGTGCTAAACAATACTGCGGGGGCCTCAGCATGGTGCAATAGGTGTGTTGCTGTTGATCCTTGTCGTCCTCTTCCTCCGTCTCCTCCCCCTCGGTCCCTCCCCCCTCTTCCTCCCGCCTCCTCTTCGACTCCTTTTCCTCCTCCTCCTCCTCCTCCGCCTCCTCCTCCTCATCCCTCCTCCTCCTCCTCCTCCTCCTCCTCCGCCTCCTCCAGCCTCCTCCGCCTCTTCCTCCTCCTCCTCCTCCACCGCCACAGCGCGTGCTCTTGACGAGGGCGGAAAGTACACAGCGAGTGCAGCTCGAGAACCAGTGCGCGGCCACGGTGCTCTTCAAGGTGGCGCGGGCGGCCACCACGAGGCGCGCGCACGGGTGCGACAAGCCAGTGCAATGCTGATGGGTCACAGAACATGCACATATCCTCGCACGCTCGTCCGCCTGCCCATCCTCTCGTACAGTCGGGGCGTTGACCTAAGGCAGCCCAAATAAGGAACGAGGCCCCTTTTTTTTACCAGAAGTTGAACTTCGATTTCCGATCGGAAACATAAGGAAACCTGAGGCAAACTGTGAAACAATTAAGGAACACGGAGCCCCTCCCCAACGAAAAGGGTTCCTTCTTCAGGGCCCCGACTGTACATCCTCCCTCCGACCCTTTTGGTTAAACCAAAGGGGGGTCCAGCTGAGAGGGGGTGGTGCGATGGGTCGGGGCAATTGGTCTGCAAACGCATTGCAATTTTATTGCGACGGAAAACTGCATTGCATTGGATTGCATCGGGCGTGTTGCACGAGAAAATCAAGAATGCGTTTGCGCACCGGGATGTACGGCACGAGAAACCTCGATTGCAACCCCACAGATCTACTGCACCGAAAGTATTGCACCAGCCCCTTTCAGCTGGACCCCTTGTTCGGTCAAAAAGGTACCTCCCACCCTGAGCATAAGTGTATCTGGACATGAGTGAGCCTGGGCATTGCGTTTTCCAGCTGGGCCCCCTCTTGGGTCACGCATACACCTCCCGCCCTGAGCATGCATGTATCTGGGCGTGCGTGAGCCTGGGTGTTGCGTCTGAGCACGGCTGGATCTGAACCCGAAGAGCCATCAATCCTCCGGCGGACCTCCGCGGGCCGCGCGTACTACGCGTAGAGAGTAAGCCTCTGGACTGGAGCGAGCACATGGGGCAGCAGACCAGGCCGCTGATTACTGCCATGGTGCAAATCACAACGATCGGGGGGACTTGGACTTGGTCTCGCCGGTGCTGGTGGCAGCCGCTGCCGTCTCAATGTACCTTGTGTCGCTCGAGGTGCTTGACATGCTCCTGGTATTGGTCGCCGCCGTTGTGGCCGTCGTTGCTGCTGGCGCCGGAAGTAGCAGCGTTGGCGCCCGTGCTGGAGTCGTGGTGAATTTCGCGTTTGCGGGAAACTTCCAGGAAGTCGCGCGCGGAGTCGTAGTGGAGCTCGCGAACGTCAAAATCGCCTTCCCGCAAAGCTTGTAGTCTAGCATGGGTCGGTTGACCTCGGCGGAGTAGCCGATAGCCTCCCTTGTGGCGCAACAGAGAGTCAAAACGCTGTTTTATCCGCGCATGCAAGTGTAACAGGGTAGCAAACTGGACGCGTCCTGCGAGGCAAAACGGCAGCGGGGCAGCACACCTCTACAGGGATGTTTCGGGGGCGCCGTGCAACGGGGATGTTTCAGGGGCGCCGTGCAACAGGGATGGTTGAGGGGCGCCGTGCACTGCCCTACCTCCTGCGCTGCGACTCTGCTACCATCTCCAGGCTGTCGTACTATCAGTAGGCAGTCGTGTCCATACCGTCTCTGGAACTGATTGTAACCCGTCCGCAGCAATCATCACGATTTACCTGCTTCCTGATGTCTCCACGTGCGCAGCTGCTCCTTCACTGCGATGCGCCAGCGTCCTCTCCCGAACGCCTCCAACTGTGTAGATCGACTGGTGCCTCCATTCGTGAGCGCGTCACATAACATAGCGCGAGCATCCGCACGATGTAAGACAATGGGTCTCCTGGTTTACATGTGCCCTCGAAAAGCCCGCACGCCAAATGACAACTGCCGTTCTGTAGGAGTCGATATTTCCTGAGCTGTCACCGCGTCGAACACTGAATGCGCCTCTAGAACCAGGTGCAGATCCACATCTCCAGGTCCCATAGTTCTTGGATGAAGCTCTACTGCCGCACAGGTGGGGATCCACATCTCCAGGTCCCACACTTCTTGAATGAACCATTCCAATAGAAACCACTGGGGAAGCATGCCGTACTCCGTAGATGTTATCGCATAGTTGAGCTCAGCACTGAAAGTCCCACGAGTGACCTTCAACTGCTCCCGTGAGGAATACTCCCAAACGTGAAGTCCACCGGGAGGTACTCCAGGTCGAAGTTCACAAAATCCGACGGTCGCAGCCCTGAATGCAAGACAATCCACATCGTCAGCCCTGCATGCACTGTCAGCAATCACTGTGAGACAGAATGGCGACTGCATCTTGCCGATGTGCAGCGTCGCCGTCGCCCAGTTGAATCCATCTGAGCAACTTGTCAAGATCTCGAATACCGCCAACAATCACGTTCTGCAAAGCCCGCTGCAACTTGCCAACGAACACAACCACGTCCGTTGGGGTAAGAACCATCTATGCAACACCACCGGGTAGGGACTTGAACAAACAGACCCATTCCTCGCTCGCGTTCTCGTCTTTCTTCATTTCTTTGCTCTTCTCCGCAGGTATAGCCTGCGGCTGACCGGCGTATTGGCTATGTCCCATCGTGCACTCCATGTTTTTTTGTTCTGCGTGTGCTTGATTCCCACGCGTTCACAGGGTGCTTCGAAAAACTCGCACTTGCCGCACTTGACCTCCACTCGTTGAAACAGCTCCATCCGGGTCTTCTCCCCGCAAGCTTCTTTGATTTCGCCCACGTGCGTCGCCAGCGTGCCCATGGGTACCTTGCCTCTCTTCACAACACATCTCGCCAGCAATCGGGCACTTACCGTCCGTCTCCTGAGCCTTCATGTGCTTGACGTACAACTTGTTGTCGGCTCTCGATGGAGCCCGCTGCGCCTCTATCGACGTCTCGGCCAACGCCATGTTCCATGACCATGGTGCATCTTTAGTTCCGAATCCTGGTTTGCTCATGTCCAAGACCTCCGTTATCTCGCTGAAGTTGTTGAAGCTCTCAATCTGCCGCAATGAGACATTTGCCCCTGCTGGTAGATCACACTGGATAGATCGAAGGTGCCTCGCCCTTCTCCTCAACGTTGTGATTGAAGGTCTTTCCTCGCGAGAAGGCCATGGATATGTCTGTTGACCACGACGTCCACCCATATAGCGCTGCCAGAGGACACACTGCACATTGACCCACCTTGACGCTGTTTCGGCAGGAAACGTGAAAGATGTAGCTGGTCGGTCGTTGAATCCGCGCACAGTTCACATTGCTAAGAACCTTCGAACTCCACCAATTAGCTTCCACTTCAAAGCCCATATACCATCCACCGAGTTCGTAGCCGTTCGCCTGGACATGCAAGAAAATGCGCCCATGCAACAACAACGTTGGAACTGAAGAAGGCATGCTGCAGCGACGACTCGTTCGTACTTCTTCGAACCATATTTGATGAGAATGTTCATCTCCCTTACGTTTACTGCTTCCACATAACCACCCTTTGAATCACGCGTTTATGAACCACCGCTCACCCTTCCAGAACTTCGTCTCCGCAGTGTTGAACTGCCGCATCCGCACTCATCGCGAAATCCAAAAACCATCGTGCTCGGTCACTTAAGCCTCGCGGGTTGTCGGTAGCATGACTCTTGTCGCATGGGCGCCAGGTCCTCGACGCAGCTCTCCAAGCCCGCGCCCACATTCATCTTCACTATATGGTTGTGCCTTGGCTTCTGCTAGTGCTTCGACGTATTGTCGCTGAGATGCGTGAGGTCCAGGATTGTCGCTGCCCTCTGATCGTGGTGAGGATGACCTGTTCCACATTGGATCACCATCAAAGCATCGAGATAAGCGTGGTGCCAGGTTGCCGCTCCATGTCTCTCTTAATCCCATTCCATCGTGGTGTGATATATGCTCCATTCTGATCGAAGGAATCATCCATCCCCCCAACATGTGCCACTCCAGGTGTTCGTCGACGGGCCTGGCGCGCTTCTTCTTCGGATGCGAGGAAGAACTGCATGAAGGCTGTGTTGGGCCAAGAGTCGCCATGCAAGTATTGGGTAAGGGTCTTGATGCACGACCAACCCTCACGTCCGCACACTTGCCGCCGCGCGACGATTGCACCTTCTGCGCCCGGCACTGCTTCGACGTGTTAGACGCCGCCGCACCCCGCTCGCATGCCAATGCAGCGGGCGAGTTGTAGATGACGCGCCGCCGCGGGTAAAGCTGTCCTCATTGGACCAGGAAATCGCTGTCCATCCTTACTGGTCATCCATCCATGGTTGCTCGAGAAGACGCATCCAAAATACAGGTCCCCGCATCCGCGCTTGTGACAAATCGTCGCATTGCCGCCCGTGCCTCTTCCTTTCCTTTCCTTTGTAGCTCGCAGGTTGCGATGCCGTGGGATAGCCGCAGTGCGAAATGTCGCGCTAGTTCCTGTTCCAGGCTTGGGCCTGGCTGCCTCTGGCGAAGCCTGTGCCGTGATGTCCGCGGCCTTGGCCGCGAAGATGTTCGCCGCCTCCTGCGCGACGCCGATGGCTCCTACGATCGATCCTCGCGGACCTCTTCGCGGAGGTGCGCCATCGTCTACGGGCCACCACGCACTCGTGCCAAAGCGTGTCCGCTTGGTGGTGCATGCCCGTGTTCGCCAAGCAGGCGTCCATCTCCTCGGGTAGGACTTCATCGCAAATGGTGGCGCTACTGCAGTAGTCGTCGTCGCCGTAGCAGCGCTACTGGGTTGCAAATGCCCCTGGCGACCACCCTGGCGACGTCGCTCCCGACGGCGGTGGTGACGATGTTGGAAGCCCGCCCCTTGTCAGAGCGTCTCCAGTCCATCCACTATTGCGATCCCAGGCTTGACCCTGTGTCGACGCCATTGCTGAAAAAAAAAGGGAACTGCCCCTGTCCGTGCCCCCTGTGCACCGCTGGGAATCGATGTCCACCACCGTGGCCTCCTGCCATCGCGGTTGTCGCAATGCCACCATGCTGGCGCGCGTGCCCGACGCGCCTGGCCAACGATATCAACTTGTTGAACTGCGCCTCGCACCCTGGCAAGTTACCGCGGAAGCCCATCAACAAAGTGGCCCACTCCGACGGTGGGGCCCGAAGTCCGCTCAATAGTAGCCATGCGAAGCCGCCTGGTCCCCAAGTCCAGGTTGCCATCTGCTGCCGCCCTGAACTGGAGACTGGAGAACCTACCCAACGTTGCATCGATGTCCTCGCCTGGCACCCCCTTGAAACTCATCAGTTCCGCAGTCGATGACGTCGAAGCCTCCGCGTCCATTGACGCAACCTGTCTGTGTAGGCCGCGCACTATGGTGGCCAATCCTGTGACCTGCCTCATGCCGAGACCGCCCTGCAAGTCGCGCACCCCGCCGTCAGGCACCGTCTGAGGGCCCAGGCTACTGCACAACGCCCATCCGAGTCGTAGCATGACTGCTGCGCCCTGCGCCGTGCCCGGTAATTCACAAACCAATGCCCGCCATGCCACATTGCGAGCCCAAGTCTTGAATGGGTAAAACCGCTGCCCCCCAGAAACCCACATTGGCGGTGCCTTCATCGTGCCCATGATGCTGGTCTGGTCCGCAACGTTATTGAATCCAGCCGCCTGAGCACCGTTCATACTCGGCATCTGCAGCATCGAATTCGCCTTCTCTCGCCGTGTCTAAGATTCAACGATGTGGGAAGCAAGAACCGCCCTCCGTCCAGTCACCGACAATGCGAAGAAAGAACAAACGCTCTGTATCCAGTCACCGACGATGTGAAACATAATCGTACCCTGTCCAGTCGCCAACCATGTAAAGAAAAAAGGAAAAGAAACGTCCTCTATCCAGTCGCCGGCGATGCGAATGAGAAGGAGAATCGTTCTTTCATCCAGTCACCGACGATCTCGGCTGTCCAATCTTCTCACTGATGCGCAGAGATGTGGCGCGTGCCCCGAAGGAGCCGAAGCTTCACGACCAAGGTCGTTTGACCTCGGCGGAGTAGGCGATAAACTTTCTCGTGGCGCAACAGAGAGGCAAATAATGCTTCGTCCGCAAATGCAAGCGTAACAAGGTAGCAAACTGGACGCGTCCTGCGAGGCGAAACGGCAGCGGGGCAGCACACCACTACAGCGATGTCTTGGGGGCGCCGTGTAACAAGGGATGTCTTAGGGGCACCGTGCAACAAGGATGTTTTAGGGGCGGCGTGCAATGTCCCATCTCCTGCATTTCGACTGTATGAGTGGTATGGGTGCATAAGTAATAATGGGCCTTATATCCGAGCGCATCGGAGTAACCTGCGCAGCTGGCATCGAGGTCGCAGGCTGCAGCGACGTTCTTTTCATAACCACTCACTCGACAACATTAAACAGCTGCACATCGCACAAATCTTACAATTAGAATACCCCGTCGGCGCGTCCGGAGTGAGAAGGCCAAAAACAACAGACCTGGACGGGGATCCGGCAAAAACCCAACGTCTGCGGCCTTCAACGACCACCCGAGCCCCGTCGGCGTTCACGGCCTCCGCGAACCCAAAGATGTCGTCCCTCGCGGCATCCGCAGCCACAAGCTTCGCCAGCTGCGTACCGTTGGTCCCGTCGCGGACCCAGAGTCGGCGACGTCGTCGCTAAGAGCCTCACCACCACCCGCCTGAAATTGTCGCTCTCGCCGCGCACGGCCGCGTCCGTGGCCACGAGCCTCACGACCTGCACAATGTCGAAAACCCTTGTCATCCGACGGCTGAGCACACGGTCGAATGTACCCGTCGGAGCCAGTGTGTGCGGTGCCTGTGTGGTGGGTGTAGCGGGCGTCAGCGGAGCTGCTGTTGTCGACATGGTGGAGCAGGCATCGGCTGGTTCTTGACGGAAGTGCAAGCCCTGCTGCACGTGCCCTCCCAGTTCGCCACGATGTCACTAATCGGTGCCACCCAGGGTATAGCAATCAGGATCCGCGCGCTGCACGACGCTTCAGCATTAGCTGGGACGCACAGGGACATGCTAGTACGATGTCCTCCTCGGAGGCGTGCGTCCGACCCGAATGTTCAATATAACTACCTTGTAGTAGATTGTTTCCGAACGGTGTGGCCAGAAAGCGCCCGCCACGGAGCATATACTACAAACTTTCTCGGCGCTCGCGTCGCCTCTGGTGGGGGCGGCGCACGCATAGTATTAGTGTTGGGGTGGCGCCGAGTAGCTCTCGAGGACGCTGTGTTGTAGCACATGCAACCCACCACGCATCACTGGCCTCAGGTTGGGCATGCCCCCCTACAGGCGCATGTCGGACGAAAAATGAAACATTACCGACAATTCCCCAACATAGTTTAACCATACTTTGAACATCGTCCCCAGGCTACTTTTAGACTATGTTTGAACATTCGCCCCGTAGAGGGACGTGCCCGAGTCAACACTGGCCACTCACGTGCCGTCTGTGTACAATTGCTTCAGTGGCTGCGTTTGTCTCTGTCGGAGAATGACAAAAAGCGCATAAACATAAAGTTTCGGAGATCCGCGCAGATGCTAGGGCTCCCAACTTCGCGCTTCGCGCTGCGCGAAGCGCGAATAACTTCGCGCTCTCGCGCCGCCCTCCCAAAGGGAGAATAGGAGGACGAGGAGGAGGGGGAGAAGGAACGAGGACCGCGAAGCGCGAAGCGCGAATAACTTCGCGCCCTCGAGGGAGCCCTTGAGATGTCTTGATTCTGCTCCTCGCGCCAGGGGGGCCAGGCGCAGATCCAGTCAATCCGCTCAGACTGTCGACACAGTGATGCTCATGCCGTTTGTTGTTTTTCGATCCGTCGCAAACCTCGTAATGAGAGGGCGATCGCCCACCGTGACTTCGACCAGCATGGCGTGCATGCTCGCTTGCCTCTCGTGCTGCAGACGCTCTGAGGCTCTGGACCTGGCCAGAAATGGTAGCTGACAGTGCGTTTTCAATTGCGCCTTCGAAAAAATGACTTGCCGCGCACAAGCGCGAAGTACCCCCCCCCCGCCCTACGTAAGTTATGAGGGTGTGTCGACGATTTCGTCGTCCCGATGTATCACGTGCCAGTGCGAGGCAGATGGCCTGCCGCCGCGTTGCTGCTTGAAGGGGCCCCTTCGCTACCGCCCCATTTGGCAACGCCCCGTTCCGTTTGCAGGAGCTTGTTCGCTCGAACCCTGCGGGGGTTTGGGCCAGCGCGGCGCTCTTCGGGCGGGCGGCCCTGGCGGACCCGCCCTCGCCCCGCCACCCGCTTCCGACGGCGCCGCGCCCCGCGAAGCGCCCAAACCGCCGCGTGCCGGGCAAGGGAAGGGGTGCGCGGCCACGCGCTCGGCGGGCTCCGCGTGGAGCCGGGGCCTTCTCTTCGTCCTCCTCCTCGTCGTCCTCGTCCTCGTCCTCCTCCTCCTCCTCCTCCTCCTCGTCCTCCTCCTCCACCTACTCCTCCTCCTCGTCCTCCTCCTCCTCCTCCTCCTCCACCTCCACCTCCTCCTCCTCCTCCTCCTCCTCCTCCTCCTCCTCCTCCCCTTGCTCCTGTTTCAGAGGCGGAGAGAGCGGCGGTAGCGCCCCATCGCGGCGGAGGGGAAGTGGGAAGGCGAACCCTCCACCTCCACCTTCCATACACTGGATGCCCAACCACAAGAAAAACCTTCCACAAGAAACCCAACCCTGACACCCCAGGGCGTCCATGGATTTCTGGCGTAGGAGCGCCACACCTTCAACAGCAGAGCTATCGAAACCCAAGACACCCAGCGCACCCTGGAGGAAAGCAGGGTGTTTCTTGGCATGGGCCCTCACTGCAGTTGGATGCCTCCTTCCGGCACGAAATTGAATGCCCCAAGGCTGGTGCAGCACTGAAAGGGCTGTGCTGCTGCAGCCAAGGGTGTAAGTATTTCAAGGTTCAGACCAATCGTTTCCCGTGCTTTCCCGGGGTCCGCCGGAATCGCTGGCGTCGGCCCACCCCGCCCATGAGGGCTCTAAAACGAATCCAGATGTTTCAAAAAGGCCCATAGAATGGTCAAAGTGGGTTCCAAGTCGCCCCGCGATCGCTCCAACACGCGCAAGATGGCTTCACGATGGCCCAAGAGGCTCCCGAGACGCCACAAGAGGCCTCCAAGAGGGCCCCAAGAAGCAACCACCATGGGTCGTCCGAAAGCTTTTCAAAGATTGTGGCGTTCTCGCCTGCTCGGTTTTCCGACGGTCCGAGACGGCCCAAGAGGCCTCCAAGAGGGCCCCAAGACGGCCCCAAAGAGGGCCCGAGAGAGGGACCACGAGCCGAAAATCCGAGCCTTCCGCCCCAAGAGGCCCCCAGGAGGCCCCAAGAGGCGCCCAACAGGCCCCACGGGACGCACACGAGATCTCGAGAGGCCGCCAATATGTCCCAAACGGGCCCCCGAAAAGCCCCAAAGAGGCGCAAAAGAGAACCCAAGAGGCCCAAAAAAGGCCCCACGAGGCCTCAAAACGGCTTTGTGGCTGAGCCCAAGTGAATCGGACTGAGTGGCTTTCTGAATAAAGCCTTTGTCCGGGTCCCTAAAGTCCCAAGCCTTCCCTGCTAGGGCGACCCTTGGCGGCTTCGCCCAGGTAAGGGGTAGATAACGCTGGTTATATCGCAGTACACCTCAACGCTAGCAAGACCATCGGCAATAATATCAATGGCAATAACATGTATGAGTATTCTCATCCGGCGAGCGGGCGCTCGCCGTGTTTCCAATCAACAGTTCGATGTCCGCTCACGGACGCTTCACGTCCTTGAGCCACAATCCAGCAGCCGTCGTCATACGATAACAACCTCATGGGTCGTTACTCTAGTTCAAAAGGGTGCTTGGGGACTGAACGGTAAAGTATGCCTCGTTGGAGGCCTCAGAAGGGCCCCCAACGAGGCCCCCGATCGGCCCAGCACGAGGTCCCAACGAACGTCCAATGAGCTTCACACCTACAACCAAGGCGCCGTTGCAGAATGGGCCAAAGGCTTTTCTCGGCCCCTACACACATATGTAGACCTATGCGTATATACGTATATACTAGAGACTAGAGACATCGCGCGCGCTTCGCGCGATCAGTTTCTAGCAGGCCCCAGACCTTGACGAGTTCAATGCTCCACTGAAACAGTGGACCACAGTCCACGCATGCCAATCCGCATCCCGGAAGGCTTTCGGGGAAGATGGTTGCGTAGGGGGGAGGAGGTCGGATGAATCGGGTTCCCGGAAGGCTTTCTGGGAACATGGGTTTTGGGGGCGTCTTGGGGAGCCTGTTGTGAAGTGCCGTCGTCGTCGTCGTCGTCGTAATGTCATCGTCGCCTCTTGGGGCGCGACGTCGTCGTCGTCGTGGTCGTCGTCGTCGTCGTCCTCGTCTTCGTTGTTTTTTCGTTTCCGTCGTCGTCGTCGGTTCAAGAGGGCACTTGGGGCAACTTTGTGCGAAACGATCTGCAGGGGGCCGCGAGAAGGCGATCAGTCATGTTCCCAGTCAACTGCCCAAACAACTCTCCTGTAGCGTGCACATGTCGAAGCGTGTCCCCGGAAGGCGCTCTGGGGACATGATTTGTTGAGGTGTGTTGGGGGGCCTCTTGGGCGTTCCCGCCGAAAAATGGCGCGGCGTGTCCTGGCGACGGCGGCGGCACCCGCCCTTCCAGCGTGAGCAGCGCACGTGCCGCGAAAGCGTTGGCCACCTCGACGCACCCCGCAGGGCCCGCCTCGCGCACCGCCTGGCGTGGCGCGGGGGGGGCGGGGGGAACTGACCACGGGCTCATGTCATGTCGACCCTGGCGTTGGTTCCTGACACCGCGGGGATCGTTCAACCTTGGACGATCGGCCGTTTTCGAAGCTTCAGATCGTTCAGCATCGACCGATTCTGGGTCGCCGGCGGCGTCCACTGTTGAACGCCAGCGGCGGGATCGCCTCTGGTCGACACGACGCGAACATACAGTATGCGCAATTTCCACAATCTGGTCTCACTATCTCGTCCTTCCCTCCTGCCCCAGCAGGTGCGAGGGGATGTGACACTGTTGGCCATCTGCTCCTCGAGAGAAGAAATGAAGAGGTTGGGACTTGCGGCGCGCTGCTTTTTGCGGCCGTCCAATAGCTGTTCAACGCGGGGCCCCGGGACTCCCGACCCGGATCTTTTGCTCACAGTCCCATGGCTTAGAAAGGGACCCCAGGCGTCGGACAGAATCGCGACGTCCGATGCCTGGTCGAGCAGCCAAAAAAGTTAGGGGAGCGGGCCCTGCCCACGCGCGCACCACGTGGGGCCGGGAGGGAGCGGGAGCGGAGGCCCCTGGAGCCCCCCTTCTGCAGCGGCACGCCGCTGCGCACGTTGGACAGACCTGCCCGTCGAAAACTCGG
Organism: Prorocentrum cordatum; assembly: GCA_963575745.1. Classification (NCBI taxonomy): domain Eukaryota; class Dinophyceae; order Prorocentrales; family Prorocentraceae; genus Prorocentrum; species Prorocentrum cordatum. The sequence goes on along the minus strand of CAUYUJ010015001.1, from coordinate 247,812 downwards.
CTGCACCTCGGCCCGCCCTCTCGATCGATGCCGGCCCACCCCCTCCAGGCGCAACCCGCCCCCGCGGGGTGCGCGGGGGTCCGCCCAGCGACCGGACGACCCCCTCGCCCTGCCGCGATACCGCCCGCATCACCCCGCCCTCGCGCCGCACGGGCGCGCAGAGGTTCGGACCCTTTGCTTCTCTGGGCGCCGGCGCGCGGGCGCCGCATCTGCGTGGCAAGCGGTGCCCCTCGAGAACCCCCCCTGCTGCAGGGCTGCCCTCTCCTGCGGGGGGGTGGTGGTCGTGCCCTCTCGCTGCGCGCAAAAGTGCGCGCTGTCTTCAGGCAATCGTGCGGCCCCCAGCCCTGGAGACGGATCCCTCTCTCGCCCGGGCTGCGAAAATCACACTGTCTTTGCGCGGCAAGCTGCAAGCGGCGGCGATCAACACTCAGGCCCGGACCAATTTGACTGTCAATCGTCTCCCCAATACGGCCACTCGGGACCTGCTTCTTTGAGCAGGAAGCGACACTCTGTTATTCCTAGAAGCCTCCCAGGAAATCTTTTTAGCACAAAAGGATGTTCGATAAGCAAAAGCATTTTTCTTCGACATAACAACGAAGAGCTGAAACCAAAGGGTCAGAGCCAAAAGTGCATGTTCTAAGGAAATACTGTGCAAGCCCAAGAAAAAAGGCTCTGTATATTTTATTGGTGGGCCCATAGGCAGGCCAGAGCGCTTCGCCACTGCGTGAATTCGGGTTCCAGGGCCATTAAAAGACGGCCTGGGGCGAAAAAGCAAGTCTGGGGGATGGGGCGACGAACTCCATCTGCTCACGGATTGACTGCACAAGCGCGACGTCGCTCCGCGGGGGGGAAGGTGGTACCCACTCAGCGGGCGAAAAACGCTAGAACTGTCAGCACACCATGGGGTGCGTCCTTTCCCTCCTCCCACCTATTCCACAATTTTTCCATCTCCCCTTCGCAATGAGAACCCGTGGTGGAGGCGCCGGCACGGTGTGGATAGGCGTCGCGCCGGAGCCAAGACCCGCCCCGCTGAGGGGCTGGCCGCGGCGGTGGTCCGACTACCACCACCACCATGACCACCATCACTGTTCACTCTTCATGTCCACTCCTTCCACTCATGCCCGTTCACCATCCGACCTCCAACCTCCATCTCCCTTTCCCCCCGTGCTGCTGCTGCTGCTGCTGCGCTCGCGCCACACTGGTCAATAGCGTAGCGTCTGACGCGCGAACTACCTAATCTAAGGCGGCGGCGAACATCGTTCACCAATCAGGAGACGCACGCTTGCTGAGTTGAGCAGGGCAATCACCTGAAGACGGGCGAGCACATCCACATGTCTGAACCCCCTCTTGGAGGCGGCCCCCCCCACCCCCCCGTCGCCCAGTCGCACGTCGCCCCCCCCGCCGCTGCGCGGTGGGCGACTGTGGCCCTCGTCGACCTGCGCGCCGTTAAGCTGTGGACTGGGGGATTGAATGGCCGTGAATCCAAGCGACCCCCGTGCGCAGTAGGCCTCGGCTCGCCCTTGAAGGCGTTCTTGAAGGCGCCCTTGAAGTACAATAATGCGTATCGTGCGCAATCAGCAGGGACACCCACTCATTGGGTCTTGTCCCTCGCGCAGTGCTGATACGACTCATCCCAGCGACAGCTTCATGGCGGGTCCTATCTGCATGGGCAAAGCGGGAGTCGCTGTCGTTGCTGACATGGTCACTCAGGTTTGCGCCAAACGCGTCGCGCCCTTCTGCAACGTCAGGGCGGGACTTGGAACTTGCGTTGAAGGTCTTAGAGAAGAGTACCATGCATTGGTATTACATCGCCGCTGGTGGAATCCTGTCCCTCCGAAGACAGGAATGTACAATTTCCTGGGCTCTGGGCATGGTCTCGTTGGTTTCACGTCGAACCTGAGCCCTCGCACTGGCAGTGTGAGCAAGTTGCTGAGTTAACTCACAATTGCGGTTCTCTGACAGTGCAAGAGCAGGCTCTGAAGTACCATGTCTTTGCTCACAATTCCAAATAATACGGATTCGCTCCAGAATGTGGTTGGCTCCCCGTTCAGTTGCTCGCTGGTCACCACGGCGTGCCTACGTGGTATCAGCAGCCAGAGTAACCAATCTTTCTCCAGCCTCAGGGTCCACAAAATGAACGTTATGCGCTTGAGCTGCGCTGGCGCACTCCGTGATGGCTGCTCGCAACCTGTTGAGGTTCGCTTCTTGATGTTGTTCAAACATCCAGCTGCGCCCAGACAGCGCCTGCCGTTGAATTGCAAGCATTTGTTGGCCAAGTGTCTGGGGCAGATCAGCAATTGACATCGATCTGGAGTCCTCTACAACGGCTGCTTCGGACAATGCTCGCAGCCCCGCCCTTCGTCTGGACAACTGCTCTTCGATCAGTCGTGATGGGGCTGGTTTGCCCCCTGGCCGGGTGGGAAGGGCACCTCGGTGCTCGCGGGTGCCTTCGCTGCCGGAGCCCCGTTCCGATCCCCTGCGCAGTCCTGCCGCGCCCGCGCCAAGCCTCCCCGCCGCAACCGCGCGCGCGCTCCTCCGCCGCAGCAGCGCCGGGTGCAGCGCCGGGTCTCCCCGCCGCGGCAGCGGCAGGCCCCCCCCCCGCGGGGGGGGCGCACTGTCACGGGGGCGGGGATCGGGGTGTGCTGCCCCGTGCCTGAGGCACGGTCTGTTGGTGGGATCTATCCGTACCCCATCGGCCGCGATGTCTCACACACGGATCTCAACGTCTCCGAACCAACGGGTCCGTCGGGGATGGCTTCGAGGTGTGATTCTGGCTCTCCTGCATCTGCCATCGTGAGCGTTTCGCGCCAATTGCAGCGCTCTCGCTGCATCGGCTGAGAACCTGGATTTTGGGATGGGATGGCCGTAGAATCAGTCGCCCCCGTATCGCAGTAGGCCCTGGCCCGCCTTCGAAGGCGGCCGAGTTCCTGCTTAGCACAAGCGTTACCATTTGCAACAGTCTTGCAGCAGGAAGCAAAAGGAGGAACGATGACGTCGACGACGACGACGAGCCGCCGCGCGCGCGCCCATTTAGTGCCCTCGACGCTGCAGGCCCCAAAAAATCATTCGCTGGACGAAGATAAACCTGAGCTTCAGCCTCGACCCTCGGGAGCACCGGACGGGAAAGGCAATAGAGGGAGCAGGGGAGGCCCCAGAGGCAGCCGCGGGCCCCCGAAACCCAGCGGGGACACCGCTCCACAGAACTGTGCGCCACACTCGAAGGGCGAAGCGTAGACTGCGCAGGGGCCAGTCCAGGGTGAAGCCATGGGTGCCCTTCTCCGCTAAGCCTCACGCGCTAGTCGGGGGCGCGCAAACATGGATTAGCGATCCATGGATTTGGCGCGCGGTCGCTAAATCCATGGTCGCCAAGTCCATGGATCAGGTAAGGTGCCCTTCCCAAAATGCAGCTGGTACCGCCTCGCTCGGCGGCGGAACTCAGCGATTTTTCATGGAAAGGGGAACCGTCGCTAGTCCAAGCTCCCTTGATCCATGTCTGCGATCGCCTGAGCTAGAATGAATGCTGAGAACTTTCTTGAACCGGATCCCTGAGGATGAGGAGACCGAGGAGGGGCAGGGGAAGAGGAGGATGAGGAGGATGAGGATGAGGAGAAGGAGGATGAGGAGGAGGAGGAGGAGGAGGAAGAGGAGGATGAGGAGGAGAAGGAGGAGGATGAGGAGGATGAAGAGGAGAAGGATGAGGAGGATGAGGAGCAGGAGGAGAAGGAGGAGATGGAGGCGGGAGAGGGGGAAGGGGGGGAGGAGGGCGCATGGGCCTGTGCCCCCTCTCCGCCTCCTCCTCCGCCTCTTCCTCCCATGCTGCAGTGGAGGCCGGTCCACACGCCTTCCACGAGAAACCCGGCCCTGAGCCTCAAGCTGTTCCCATCCGACATAAGGACCACATCCCAGAAATAATGTCGAGTATCCGGAAAAGTGTCAAAAGAGTGTCGAAGCAGTGTCGAAGCAGTGTCGGGCGAGTGTCTCCCAGGGCCCGACACGTGAAAACCCTCGAGTTTCTTACTCTTTTTGGCGCTCGGAATTCTTTCTTGTGACCAAGAAGGCTAAAGAAGGTTGGAGCATCATAACCTGAGACCCCAGGACGTCCATGGATTTTTGGGGTGGGCAGGGCACGCTTTCCATGGCAAAACCATCGCAACCCAAGAAACCCAGGGCACCCTGGAGGAAAGCAGAGGTGTTTCTTGGCACGGGCTCCCTCTGTAGTACTGTTCCCTGCACGCCGTGGTGCACGACGGAACGCGCAAGCCCGTCGGCCACGCCTGCGCCAGCGTTCTCCGGCGTAGCCGCCCGTCGGTGGCGTGCGTGGGACGCGACCAGCGCTCCTCCCATCCTCGGCCACGCGCAGAGGGGGGTAGGGGGAGGGGGGAAGGCTTCTTAGAAGCACCCCTGCTTCTTCGAAAACGCGGGCCTTCTCTATACATGTAAGTCCGGCGCCTTCTAAGAAGCAGCCCCCTTCTAAGAAGCCTTCCCCCCTCCCCCTACGCCCCTCTGCAAGCCGCCAACTTCCGTCCCCCTGCCTCCCTGTCCACTGCGCCTCGTCCCTCCCCCATCTTCCGCCCCCTCCAAAAAGAGGGGCAGGCTTTAGCCCGTACAGTCGGGTTTGACCTGATGGGGGCACGCGGGAGGACACAAGGCCCTTCCCAAGGCAAAATGGACGCAGGCACGCAGAGGGCATGGGACGCGCAACACAGGACATCTATACATATATATATATATATACTTATGAGCCCTTGACTCAGAAAGGCCCACCTACTAACTAAATTCGACAGTACAGCCGAAGGCCTATACACTCACAGGAAGGGCCCGCCCAAAAGGGTTCGAGGTGAAAACCTGCTTGACTTGAAGCACTGAGTCGGTTCGGTTGCCGACTTTCGTTGTCGCACAGCCTCAACGCCCTAGCGTTATGTCGGGCATGTCCCCCTACAGGTGGTTTTTGCCAGAAAAATAAAAAGAGTATAAAAATGCATCAACACATCAAAAATCGTCAAACAAATCGTTCCCAGACAATTTTCTGACTATTTTTGAATTTTCCCTCTGTAAAGGGATAGGCCCGACTTAAGCCTAGCGTCCCTCCCACCCCCCCTCCGTCCCCCATCCTCCTTCCCATGCCCACTGCCCATGAGTGGGATATCGTCGGCATCGGTGCATGGCACATCCTCGGATTGTTGCACTGGCACCGTCCATCCTCGGTGAGCGCGCGTCATCCCCCTGTCCTAGACGATATGGGGGACAGGCGTGCAGCAGCACCCACTTGAGACGAAGAGAGGACGGTGATAGAACCAGGTCAAACTACATCGAGAATATCTGAGATCTGGCCGGCGGTCCTGGAGGATGTGTCGGGCGCGGCGGCCTTCTCAGAGCCCTCAAGCACGCTCTGAGAGCGGTCCCGAACGATTTCTGAACGGATTTAATCATCGTCCTGGCCCCGCCCGACACTCCCCCTTCCCTGCGATGGGGAAACCAGAAGGGCGACGAGGGCCTCCGAGAAGGCCCAAAAAGGGGAAAACGAGGAAAGGGTAGAGGTATGGTTAGCTTTTCCTCCTCCCCTGTGACGGCGACGCCTGCGGATTGTACCACGACGACCACGACATGCACGGCGGCGCCCACCGAAACGCCGGCGACTCAGGGGGGGGGGAGTATCTTTGGAGTCCCGAAGCGGTGCGGTGACAGACCGTGCGGTGACCTCGAAATCCACCAAGACCTCACCGCACGGTCCGTCAACGCACGGTTTTGGGACCCTGGATGCCCAAATCGCCCGAGACATCCTCGGAGAGGGACTCGAGTCCCCAAACCGTGCGGTGACCCCGAATCCCCACTGACTCACCACACGGTGTGGTCACCACGCCGTTTGGGGGCCCCCAAGCAATGTCACGCCGCCGTGGGGGCCCCTGGGGCCCCATCGGCATGTTCCTCCCCTCTTCTTCGTGCGACAAAGACAGCGCAGATCGACAATAACACGCCCATGGGGCAGGAGCGGCGCCGGAGGCGCCACCCGGGGGGCCCAGCGCGGATCCAAGAAGTCCGCGCCGAGCGCCGAACGTTTATGTTTTATGGCCTTTTTTTCCCTTCGATTGATACATCTTTCGCCCCCCCCGAGCGACGCCGCACCTGCGGCGGCGGCGGGTGCCGGCCGTGTGCCCGCCTCGAGGGCCTCGGAGGGCTTCATCTCGGCCACCAGGCGGGCGCAGGGCGCGACGAGCGCCGCGTCCTGCCGGGCGGCGCCGGGGAGCCTGGCGGGCGGGCGGGGCTCGTCGGGCGCCCTCGGGGGGGGGGGGGGGGGGGCAGAACCGGCGGGGACGAGCGACAGCGAGGAGGGCTCGAGGGAGGGAGGGGAAGGAGACAGGGGGCAGGGAGGAACGGAGGGATGGCGAGGGGAGGGGGGGGGGAGGGAGGAATGGAGGGAGGGGGAGCGGAGGGAGGAATGGAGGGATCAATGGAGGGAGGAGGGGAAGGGAAGAGGGATAGGGGGAAGGGAAGAGGGATAGGAAGGACGGAATCGACGACCGTCCTACCCCCTCCTCCTCTTATGTGAGCCTCCCCAGCCCCGACCCCATGCCGCCTCCTCCGCCGCAATCCCTCCTCCTCCTCGCCCTTCCCGCCTCCACCCTCCTGGCAAACCCTGTTCCCCCATGCCTCATCCATTCCCCTGCTCAGGATCCACCAGCAAACTGCTTCCTCATTATTCCTCGTCCCACTTTTTGTTTTTTTTTGTTTTACTTTTTCCTCGTCTCTTGTTCCCATTTTTACCTAACAGCTTTTGCTGATAGGTTTCTAATGGTCTCAAAAGAGAGCAGCAGATGACTCCACAGGGGGGTCGGGGCGGGACCCGGGGCGGTGCCGCCGAAGCCCAAATCGCTTGGGACATCCTCGCAAAATCGCTCTTGGCGCTGCTAGAACTCCATCCCCGGCGTACATTTTGGATGCCCGGAGCCAACTGTAGGCCACTTCGTGGTCTTCGAGTTCCCAGAACTCCATTCCCAGCGTACATTTTGGATGCCCGGAGCCAACTGTAGGCCACTTCGTGGTCTTCGAGTTCCCAGAACTCCATTCCCGGGCCACATTTTGAATGCCCGGAGCCAACTGTAGGCCACTTCGTGGTCTTCGAGTTCCCAGAACTCCATTCCTGGGCATGATTTTGAATGCCCGGAGCCAACTGTAGGCCACTTCGTGTTCTTCGAGTTCCCAGAACTCCATTCCCGGGCCACATTTTGAATGCTGAGGCAGGCTGATGCTGAGGCTGAGGCAGGCTGAGGCTGAGGCAGGCTGAGGCTGAGGCCGAGGCTGAAGGCAGACTGAGGCTGAGGCTGCAGGCTGAGGCTGAGGCAGGCTGGCTGAGGCAGGCTGAGGCTGAGGCTGAGGCTGATGCAGGCTGAGGCTGAGGCAGGCTGAGGCTGAGGCCGAGGCTGAAGGCAGACTGAGGCTGAGGCTGAAGCAGGCTGAGGCTGAGGCTGAGGCAGGCTGAGGCTGAGGCTGAGGCAGGCTGATGCTGAGGCAGGCTGAGGCTGAGGCTGAGGCTGATGCAGGCTGAGGCTGAGGCAGCCTGAGGCTGCCGCCGAGGCTGAAGGCAGACTGAGGCTGAGGCTGAAGCAGGCTGAGGCTGAGGCTGAGGCAGGCTGAGGCTGAGGCAGGCTGAGGCTGAGGCTGAGGCAGGCTGAGGCTGAGGCTGTGACTGTGATTGCCGTTGCCACTGCGACTGTCATCGCGAATGCGACTAGGACTGCGAGAACAGCAGAATTCTACAACTGGATTCTCATCTGAATCTTAAGGGGAATGCTTCCAGATATGCTCCTACACATCGCTGTTAGGTTGCTTTGCCGGGATATTTTTGTTTACTTTTTCCTCGTCTCTTGTTCCCACGTGCGCGGCGGAGAGGTCTGGTGGTGTCATGGTCGCCGTCGTTGGCGGCATCGTCGTCGACGTCGTCGTCCGAGGAGGAGGAGGAAGAAAATGAGGAGCAAGGGCGGGGGGAGCGAGGACGGGCGAGGGGGGAGGTTGCGAATGAAGATGAGGGGGAGTGGGGGTGGGACGCTGGGAAAATGGAGGGCGCGATAACAGACTTGGGGCCCAGGCTCTCGTAAACACGTCGGCGCTATCGCTCGTGATGCGGAGGCGGGGCGAAGGTCGCAACAATGGCAAACTTCAACAATACTTCAACGCACGGAGGAGCGTTGCCGCTAAATGCCCGGTATACTGGGAATTCGCTGTCATAAGATAGCAAAACCACGCAAACGGCCATTCGGCTCTCGGCAACAAGTGGGAACCGTGATGCGTTGCAGCACCAGAGTTGCTGCAGTCGCTGAGCAGCGACTGGTCACTTACCAAGGCAAAGCTTGATCTCCACGCACATGGCGGGGACTTCAATGAAGGTCCAACATATGCCACTCACTGTGTTTTGTGTCCAAGGCCTTGCTCAACAATGAGCTCAGCGAGACCAGGGAACAGAGCAGGACCCACACTTCACATGGCCAAATTAATGTGTGTGTGTGTGTGCCGCGCAACAGCCTGCATGCGCGATAGGCGCTGGACGCGAAGCAGTTGCGAAATGCCCACACAGTTTGGCATTTCCCGGTTTTCGCCGAAGCATCTGAAGCACTAGCCAAGGTGGCCAGAAGGCGATGAACGCGCGCATATCGCGACGCATGCTCCTGTTATTCCCACATGTGCACAAATTTTCTCTCGCTTCACTCATTGCACCGAAAAATATGTGGAGTAGCTGACGCGCAGGAAAGACGAGCCTCCTCCTCCTCCCCTTGTCCATTTCCGCCTCCTGCTTTTCTCTCTCCCGCTCTCTCTCTCTCTCTCGTCTTTCTCCTTCCCCCTATCAAGCAGCTGAGCTGCAGGCCGGAGATTGGCGGGGGCGAGAAGGCCCCAAACCCCCTACTCCTGGTACCCATCCTCCTCTTCCCCCTCCTTCGTCCTCCTCCTCCCCTCCTCCTCCTCCTCCTGGGCACCAGAAGGGCTCGCGCTTCGCGTCCTGTCGCCGCCCCCCCCCCCCCTGGGATGGGGGGGGGAACTCTCCGCTGGCTGATGCTCCCCTGACAGAGCTTGTGCACTGTCGGCCTGCTGGGGCGCCACGCCCCCGAAGGGGGGTCCCCGTCCCCCACTGGGCCCCTGGTCGCGCGGCCCTCCCCGGAAGCCAGGCCTTGCCAACCCAGGCGAGCGACGATCAAGAACGGATCTTGCGCGAGGTGGCACGGCAACCTCACGCGGCAGCTCACGCGGGCCGCTAGCGTGGCACGCTGCATTGAAGACGAGGGCGCTTGACCTGACGCGGGCAGCTTACAAGACAATGGCGGCGCAGCAGATCCCGTCCGTTTTGTGGCGTCGCTCATGTGGCCCCCGTGGGACTGTACGCCCGGAAAGGGTACGGACAACGACGGGTACGATGCCCAGCATCAACTGATGCCCCAAGTCGGCAGCTGTCGCTCTTGGGCCGGCGGCCCTGTCAAGTGGACAACGTGCGCGGCGACACCGGCAGCGAGTCGTGGTCAAATGATCAGGACATGCTGTCGGTTGGGCTTCCACTGTACCCATTCACGTCGGGGAGATGTAAGACTCGGGCTCGGGGGACTCGGGTTGCCCTGACAGGGCCATCATGAAAATGACAAGACCCAGTCTTGAACTGGACGCGAGCTCCCGCTGCAGACATCCCACGAAAACTGGACCGTCGACATCCAGCACACGTTCGCCAGAAAATAACGGCAGACCCGAGTTCCAGCGTACTCGAGTCTTACGTCGGGGGCGCGCAAACATGGATTATCGATCCATGGATTTGGCGCGCGGTCGCCAAATCCATGCATCGGGGGAGGTGCCCTCCCCGAAATGCGTGCGGCCGGTGCCGCCTCGTTCGGCGGCGGCACTCTGCGATTTCCATTGGGAACGGGACCCATCGCTAACCCACGCCCCCTTGATCCGTGCTTGCGATCGCCTGGCCTACGCTTTCCCGATCCGATCTTTCCGTGAGGGATGGCCAAGAGGCGCCCCCCGTCTTATGTTGCTCCCATCGTACTTAAGGACCACATCCTAGAAATAGTCTCGAGCAACCGGAAAGTGTAGAAAAAGTGTCAAGACAGTGACAGAACAGTGTCGAACGAGCGTCTCCCAGGGCCCGACACGTGAAACCCTCGAGTTTCGGTACCTTATAGGTGCTCGAAATTCTTTCTGGTGGTTCAGGCTAAGAGCAGGTTGGCACATCAGTAACCCCCGTCGTGTCGTCGCCCGTCGACCGCAACGTCCCTCGTCGTTGCCGTCGCTGCTCCCCTGTAGCCATCCGCCCGCCGCCCGCTAGAGAGCGGGGCCCCCGGAGCCCTGGGCGCTCCAGGCGGCGCAGTGCTCCCTCGTGCGGCAGCGTCTGGGCAGTCACCGATGGTGACAGCAAACCCTCCTCCCAATCCTCCTCTTCCTCCTCCTCCTCCTCCTCCTCCTCCTCCTCCACCTCCTCCTCGTCCTCCTCCTCCTCCTCCTCCTCCTCCTCCTCCTCCTCCTCCTCCCTCCTCTCTCCTCCTCCTCCCCCTCCCCCTCCCCTCCTCCTCCTCCTCCTCCTCCTCCTCCTCCCCTCCTCCTCCTCCTCCTCCTCCTCCTCCTCCTCCTCCTCCTCCTCCTCCTCCTCGATCCTCGATCCTCGATCCTCGATCCTCGATCCTCGATCCTCCTCCTCCTCCTCCTCCTCCTCCTCCTCCTCCTCTCCTCCTCCTCCTCCTCCTCCTCCTCCTCCTCCTCCTCCTCCTCCTCCTATTCCACGTTCGTCGGTGCGCGCGCCTTCGGGCCCGCTTCCTCCCGTAAGGAAGATGGGCCGGCGGGCCAGTTGCCTGCCATTGCGGCCCGGCTGCGTGCGGTGTGCACCGCGCACTTCCTGGATCTATGACTCCGTGACTCCTCGTCGCCTCCTCTCCCTCGTCCCCTCCTTCTCCTCAGCATCCCCCTCCTCCTCCGCTCGCTCTTGCCCTCGTTCCTCCCTCGACTTCCGAGCTGCGGACCTCTGTCTCCCGGAAGCTGCGGCCCTCGAACCCCCCCCGACGGTGCCCGAATGTAGGCACCTGAGAGGGGAGGGCGGGAAGGCGAGGCTGTCTGCGGCGGGGCGGTGCGCGTGCGGATGGGGTCCGAGCGTGGGTCCCAGGTCCCTCGGGGGGGGGGGGGCTGCTAGAACCCACCTTGGCTCGCCGGACCTGGAGAGTGGGGGCCTGCTGCTCCTCCTAGGCATCTGCCACATCATGAGGCGAGGGGGGTGAGGGTGCATATGCGAAGGGGCGGGGCGCAGTTAAGAGTAGGCAGCGTGGGAGTGAACATGGCCGGGCGTCCTGAGAGTGCTGCGCAACAGGTGAGAATCAAGTCGGCAGGCAGGGAGAGGAGTTTGCCCCCACTGGAGGGAGGGTGAGGGCTCCTTGGGCGTGGCCCTTGGGTGTCCGCCACCTGGTCCACGGCCGCCACGGGGGCTGCACGTGCATCCTCCATGCGGCCCGTGCCGAGCGCGGCGCCTGCTGGTCGCCCCTCCCCGCCCGCGTACTGATGCCACTGGCCGTACCGCCCCCCGCCCTCCCCCCCACTGGTGGCGAGCAGAAGCGCTGGGGCAGGGTGGAGGATGTTAGCGGGCGCAAGCGGGGGAAAGGGGGGCTACACGGAGGTGAAGGAGGGGACGGCCAGGTGTGCCCGGAGGTGCCTCAAAAGGAGGGAGAAGAGGGCGTCATCGAAGCTCAGGGAGTGGCCGTTGAGGACGTCGGCGTTCCCCGCAGGTGCTGGCGTCGGCGGTGGCGGCGTGGGCGGGGCGGTCGTGGGGAGGTCGTCGGGTGCACGCGGAACGGTGCGGTGGAATGGGGAGGTCTTAGCATGGGTGCGTCAAGGTGGCCATCTGGGCATACCTGGTCCGCGCCACGGGGCTGGCTGCTCACGCGGCGGGGGGGGAGAGGGAAAGAGGGTCAGGGGGATTCTCGACGGAAAAAAAAAATACTCCAAAAATGCCCCAAGAAGGGAACAAAAATACTCAACAAATAATCCCCCGACTATTTTTGGATTATTTTTGGATTATGTTTTGGGTCTTGTCTATTTTTCGTCGAAAATCCCCCCGTAGGGGGACAGGTCCGACTGAACATTGGGCTGGGGTCGTCACTGCAAGGTGCCACTTTTCCTGCCCTCGGTGGCCGTGCATCCCTGCGTAGGCGGGCAGCGGGTGAAAGCTGTGGCGCGCCAGCGAATCGCACGCGCCGGGCAGGCCTGCTGTCGCGAGATTCGTCGCCGTCGGGGGCGCGGGCGCCGGGCAGGGCGTCCGTAAAGCGCCCTCGTCGTGGGGAAGGGTCGGGAGGGGCGTCGGGAGGAGGGGTCGCGCGGGGCGTCGAGCGTGGGGTCGCGTGCGTCAGGTCGGCCGCGAGGTGGTCCAGCGCCTGGAGTTCCGCCACATCCCGCGAATATTCTTGGGCTGTTGCTGCTGGGCTATGTTGGCCCGTGGGCATTCGTCGGATCTGGGCGTCGATGGCGCCAGTGTCCGCGAAGTCGCTGTTGAGTGCGCTGGCGGCGATACTGTCGACGGCGAGGGCGCGTTGGGTCCAGCGGGCCACGAGGTCCCTCAAGGTGGATGTCATCCACTTGGGGGAGCCGGTTGGGGCGCGGGGCAGGGCGTCGGGGGTCGGGGCATCGCGGGGTACTGCTCGAGCGTCGGGTTCGTCGGGTTGGGGTGGAGGGTCGGGTGGGGGCGGAGGGTGGGGCGTCGGGAGCGGGGTGCTCGTCGGGCGCGGCGTCGGGTGGGGAGTGGGGCGGGGCGCGGGGCTGGAAGTCGGGCAGGACGTTGGGTCGTCGTGGTAACCCGTCGTGGAAAGGCAGAGCGTGGGGGCAGGGTGTTCGCGGGGAGGGGGGGAGAGGGCGTCGGGTCGACGTTGTCGTTGTCGTGGTCGGTCGCGTCGAGAGGAGAGGCCTCGGGTCGTCCGTCGGGGCAGGCTCGGGGTGGATCGGAGAGGCGTCCTTGTGGACCGCCCAGCTGTCCGCGTGGGCAACGCTGAACGCGTGGCCGAGGCAGGTCCAGTTGGGAGTCAGGCATGGGGAGGCGGCCTCCCCATGCCTGACTCCCTTCGCACATGGCCTCCAAGAGGCCGTGTGCGAAGGGGCCTTGGGACACGCGCAAACAAGTAGACACAGATAACAGGATTCCCCTATAGTTTCCCATATCCTGTAATGCTTTCAGGGTTTGTGTCCTCCCCCCACGTCCCATAGTTTCCCACATCTTCGGGGGAATCGACGATCGCTCGTGTACGTGTGCTTCTGCCCCCCCGAGTATGGCGAGGTGTCGGATCGGGAGCGGGGCGGGGCGCTGGGCCCGAGGCGTCGGGCAGGGGGTCGGGCGAGGGGCCAGGCCGCCGCGGCCAGGGCCCGCTGGAGAGCGTAGAGGGCCGTCACAGGTGGGCTGCCGGTTGGGCCGCCGGCTCACGCGGGCGGCCGCCGCGGGAGCCGTCGGGGCGAGGGGCCTCGGAGGAGAAAGCGCCGTCGCCCTCGTGGCCGTCCTCGTGGCCGGCGGGGCCGTCGCTCTGTCCTCGCGCGCCCGTTCTGGGGGGTCGCTGGCACCGGCGTCGCCGGGGGGGAGGGGCTTCGTCCGGGCAGCAGTCGCCTTCGTGGCGGTCGCCGTCCTCGTCGCAGTCGGGGCGAGGCTGCTGCGGGGGCCGTCGCGGGGGCCGCCGCGGAGGGCTGTCGTAGGGTCTGTCGCGGGGGCAGCCGCGGAGGCCGCGTCGCAAGTCCGTCGTGGGGGCCGCCGCATGGCCGTGCAGGGCGACGTCTTGGCGGCGGGCTGCGGGGGCGTTCGGGTTGGGGGGGGGCGTGGGGTACAGTAAGAGCTCGACCGCAAAAGACCTTCCAGAAGAAACCCAATCCTGAGATCCCAGGACGTCCGTTGATTCTTGGCGTGGAAGCGCCACGCCTTCCAGAACAAAACCGTCGAACCCCAGAAAACCCAGGGCACCCTGGAGGCAACCAGGGTGCTTCTTGGCATGGGCCTCCACTGCAGCCGGGCGGGTCGGGTGGGAGGGTCCACAGGGTGGCTTCGGCTGTCCCGCTGTGACCGCTTCCCCCGGGGCATGCCCACCGCGGGCGCCCTCTCGAGGCATGGGCCACTCGCGAGGTCGAGCTGGCCGCAGGGGCGGCGGCACCGGCTTCAAGAGGAGCCCCTGTGGGCCAGAGCGGCAGCGAGTGCCGCATGCACCCGGCGCCCGCCGCGGGCTGGAACCCGCGAGGCCCGAGCGCCGGCCTCGGCGCGCCCGTCAGCAAGCCCCTGGGCCGAAGAATGGCTGCAGGCCAGTGCGGATGCGAACACCGCCGCCGCCTAGCGCGGACTGGAAGGCCACGCGCTCGCGGCGGGCGCAGTGCGCCGCGTGCGGGACATCGACGGGAAGACCTGGACTGTCCTCGGCCATGCAGCGGCGACCGTGGCTCGGGGCTCGGGCAGCTGGAGGAGACTGAGCGCCATGGCTGGGCCCGCGCCCTCGCTTCTTTTTGTCTCCCCCCTCCTCCCCCTGCCCAGAGAGGCTGTGCGGAAGCGCTGGGCCGCGTGAGTTTGAGCTTTCCCTGTGACCGATACTCCTCTGCTCGCTTCTACTAGGGGGTCACATGCGAACCCTACCCCTACCCCACACGATTTCTGAGGGGGAGGGGGGGAGTCACTTCGTTCTGGAGCTCCCGAGCGAAGTGAACCCCACGCTCCCCCTCAGAAATCGTGGGGCGTAGGGGTAGGGTTCACATGTGGCCCCCTAGCTTCTGCCATCGTTCCTCCCCGCCCTTCCCCCGCCCTTCCAGCCCGCCCTGCCAAGTCCAGAGAGAAGGAGGCGGGGGGGAGGCACCTCAGCACCCGTGCGAGCAGCGCGGCCTCCAGGGCGCACTTGCCCAGCTGCAACTGCCGGAACACGACGCCGGCCGCAGCCTCCAGCGCCGCCTGCTGGCGGGGGGAGGGACGGAGGGAGGAGAAAGACGCGAGGAGGGAGAGAAGGGGGCGGTTCGTAGGAGGGAGGAGGAAGCAGGAGGAGGGAGGATCGAGGAGGAGGAGGAGGAGGCGGAGGAGTTGGAGGAGGAGGCGGAGGAGGAGGAGGATGAGGAGGGAGAAGGAGGGGGAGGAGGAGCAGAAAGGAGGAGGAGGAGGAGGAAAAGGAGGATGAGGAGGAAAAGGAGGACGACGAGGAGGAGGAGGAGGAGGAGGAGGAGGAGGAGGAGGAGGAGGAGAGGAGGAGGATGAGGAGGATAATGAGGAGGAGGACGAAGAGGAGGAGGGCGAAGGAACAACAA
Organism: Prorocentrum cordatum; assembly: GCA_963575745.1. NCBI lineage: Eukaryota > Dinophyceae > Prorocentrales > Prorocentraceae > Prorocentrum > Prorocentrum cordatum. The sequence continues at coordinate 232,548 of CAUYUJ010015001.1, read as the reverse complement.
GAGGAGGGGGAAAAGGGAGCGTGGGCTGGAAGGGACGACGGCGCAAGGAGCCCGCGCAAGGAACCCGGAAGCGCCTGCCGGAAGCCCAGGAGGTCCGAGCCGGGCGTGGCCCCGCCGACGGTGTTGACGACGTCGATCAGGTCCAGCGTTTCCTGCCTCCTTTCGCCCCAACTCCCTCCTCCCTCCCTCCTCCCTCCCTCCTCCCTCCCTCCTCCCTACCTTCTCCCTCCCTCCACCCTCCTTCCTCCTCCCCACTCCACGTTCCCCGTCCCCTTCCAGGACCTCCTCTCCGCGGTCCTCCCCCTCGCTCTGTCCTCCCCCTCCTGATCCCCCTCCTCCTCCCTCCATTCCTCCATCCTCTCGTCCCTACGTCGCGCGAGCGCGCGCTCCCGATGCGCCCTGGCGCGTGCGGAGGAGGAGGAGGACACGCCTGCGAGCATACTTTCAGCGTCTGACTGGATGGAAGTTGTGGTGTGCACTGCGATGCCACCGGCTGCCGCTAGAAGGATGGCCCTGACAGGCCGACAGCGGAATCGCATCCGCAGCAACATGTATCGATATATTCTGCCAAACCACCTGCAGTCAACCCACGTCATAAGGATCCGCGGTAAGGATGCGAGGACCTTGGAGGGCCAGTTTGGCATTTTTCGAACGAGGCTGGCCAGCGAAAGTCGCTAAAGATAGGCCGAAGGTGCAAGGATGCAATGGGTACCCTTGAGAAGGTCATCGATCCTTACCGTGCGGTGTGACTGTACTGGGCCGCTTGTGGCAACTCATGCTTCAGCAGGGACAGTGCAGGCACAGTGCCATCACTCCTCCTCCTCCCCATCCTCCTCATCCCCCTCTTAGTCGTTTCTTCCGCCCCCAAATCCCCACTGCCTCGCTTCAGACCTTCTTCTCGCGATCCTCCCCCCACCTCAGGCCCAATCTCCGCATCCTCCTCTTGATCCGCAGCCTTGTCATCATCATCATCCCCCGCCTCGTCACCGCTCCCTCCAAATTCCGTCCCTCCTCATCCCTCCTTTCTCGTCCCGCCGAAGCCATCCCGAACTTCTCCTCCTCCGCCTCCTCTTCTCCCCACTCCCTTCACGTTCCCACTTCCCCTCCGCCTCCTCATGCTCCTCCTCCTCCATCATCCTCTTCCGTCGTCGTCATCGTTACCATTGATCGCTATCACCACTAGCATGATCATCCCCACTAACATCACCAGCATCCCCATCATTGTCGTCATCCCCATCATTGTCATCATCCCCATCATCATCAGCATCATCATCATCAGCATCATCATCATCGTCATCATTATTATCATCATCATCGTCATCATCGTCGTCATCATCAGCATGATCAGCAGCACAACCATCAGCATAACCATCATCATCAGCAGAATTCCTTCAGTACTTCCCCACTCACTAAACACACTCATCCAACCCCAGCTGGCCATCCCTCTTCCAAGCTCCTCCTCCTCCTCCGCACACGTTCATCCTGGGCCTCCTCCACATCTCTCCATTTCCCTACTACCTGATTCTCCCTCGTCCTGCTCCGATGTCATCGTGCGATCATCCTGCTCTGCTTGAGTATATATCCCGCCATCCTTCCTCTTCTTCTTCGGCTTATTATTATTCGTCTTTTTCTTCATCCCCACCACCATCACCACCACCACCACCATCATCATCAACATCAACATCAACATCAACATCAACATCAACATCAACATCATCATCATCATCATCATCATCATCATCATCATCATCATCATCATCATCATCATCACCATCATCATCCGCATCAGCACCAGCAGCATCAACATCAACATCATCAACATCATCATCACCACCTTCATCATCGTCATCAATAACATCATCATCACTAACGTGATCCGCATCGTCGGCATCGTCACGAACATTATCCTCCTAATCATTTAGCATCAACCTCCCTCCCGCTCCCTCCCTCCCTCGCCTCCCTCATCTTCGATCATCTGCCCTCCTTACTCTGCCTATCCGTCTCGCCCTCCTCGTTATGATGAATCCGTCACCTCATACGGCGCCCATCCTTTCCCTCCACTTGACTCCAATATCCCTCCCTCCTCCCTCCTCCTCCCGCTCTTGGGGGGACCGAGTGGGGGGGATAGCAAAGTGTAGGGTAGAGAATCAGCTCACGTAGCTGATTCTCCCAGCGCGTCCGGCGCCGGGAGGCGCCCATGTATCGAGGAATGGGCCCGGCGGCGGGGCCGAGACCAGCTGCATGCAGCAAATTTCGTACCCCCCCTTTCCCTATCCCCTCCTTTTGTTCGGCCCGATCCTCCAACCTGGGGGAACGAACAAATATCGATACTGCTATTTCCCAGACCTGTCCGGGAGTGCGTTCTGACTGGAATTTCGAAGCGAATCCAACGGTGGCGACGAGGGCCTCCCAGGAGGCCCCCGAAAGGAGCCAGAACACGAGGGAAGGGCAGCGGTATGGATACCCTGTTCCTCCTCCGACAACCGCCTACTCGTCCGTCACTCATCGCCACCTCGACACCCCACACTCCCCCCAACTCACCCGAGGTGCATCCCCCAGACTCACTCGGAGGGGGGCCTCCCCCCCAACTCCCTCGAGGGGCCTCCTGGCGGCCGGGCGGCAGAGGACCAACGAGATCGGGCGAGGAAGGCCTTCCTTCCCGGCTGCCCTCTGGCTGCTGTCCCCGCAGCACCGGTTCTAGACTTATCGACGGTGGACAAACCTCCCCTCAGTAAACCTCCCCGTAGTGAAAACGGCCAAAGACCAACCCACACCGACGGACCTGGACCCGCAAGAATGACGGCCGCGACGCCCTCTCGCGAACCGAAAACGGCCAATTCGCGAATTGACGTGTCAGGGTAGGAGGTCTATCAACCTTAGGAATTATATCTGGTGTGTCCCCGTAGAAGCGGATTTTGGACGAACGCAGAACAATAGCCACAAAAAGTTCAAATCTGGTCAATATAAAGAAACATCACCCCCACACTAGTTGTTCCCTGCTTCTGGAATGTTCCTCCTGTAGAGGGACAGGCCCGACTCGATTCTAGACGAAGAAGAACAAAAACGCCAGAAGCACAAACTTCTGGCGCTCCGCTCGGATTTCTTGGATCCGTGCGGAGCCCCCCCCCCCCCCGGCAGCGCCTCCGGCGCCGCGCCTGGCGCGCTCCGCGCGCCAGGGAGGAGGCGCGGATCCGAGAAACCCGCGCGGAGCGCCAAAAGTCAGTGTCTATGTCAATGGCGTTCTTGCTGCTCCGAGATGCACAGCCCACGGAGGGCGCCAACCAACCCCGCTCCGACCCCAGGAGGGCCGCACCCTGGACGGAGACCCACGTGGGCAGCGTGCAGCCCGTCGCCCTCGACGCCCCCCCCCCCACAGAGTCCTTCAGCGGCAGGAGGACCTCGCCCCCGGCGGTGGCCACCGAGAGGACCCGCGGCGCCCCCAGGCGGGTCGCGAAAGGCGGGAGGGAGGAGCGGACAAAAGGCCTCCTTCCTTCCCTTCCCCCTCCTCCCTCCTCCCTCCTCTCCACTCCCTCCCTCCTCCCTTCTCCCTCCTCCCTCTCCCCATCCCTCCTCCCACCTTCCTCCTCCTTCCCTCCCCCCTCCTCCTGCCCTCCTCCCTCCCTCCCTCCCTCCTCCCTCCTCCTTCCTCCCATGCCTCCCTCTCCCTCCCCATCGATCCTGCTGATCTTCACGTCTCATTGCCTCTGCTCCGCCGCTGCCGCTTCGGGCACAGGCTTGCTTGAGGATCGCGCCCGGGGGTGCGCGCGGGAAAACAAGCAAGCTTTCTGGTGAGAGGCCCAGAGGGCCTAGTCGTGGGGCCAGGAGGGTCCAGAAGTGAGATCTCAAGGCCCCTGGAGGATCCCTCCCCCTGCCCTCCTCCTCCTCCTCCTCCTCTCCTCCTCCTCCTCCTCCTCCTGTAGTTCCACCTCCTCCCTCCTGTAGTTCCACCTCCCTCCTCCTGTAGTTCCACCTCCCTCCTCCTGTAGTTCCAGCTCCTCCTTCCCTCCTCCCTCATCCTGCCCTCCTCCCCTCCTTCGTCCTGACTCAAGCACATGTGGCTCGAGGTTCATCCGTAGCTTTTGGCTTAGTGATGAGCCTCCAGCGGCGTCCAGTGCCTTCTCGTGGCGCTTGGGAGGCTCCGATTTCTGCCGCGGACTTCGTCTTGCAGCAATCGTCGGATGGCGAGACTGGACAAACCGTGAGTATGGCTACGGTGGCGGTACACGGTGAGTGGCTCCTGTATTATTGGTCAGCCCTCGCTGGTGCTGGCTTGGGCACGTGCCGATCGGTGTCAGTATGTTCATGTATGGCCTTGTTGGCAGGTTCTCAATTCAATTCATTTGATACTGCAGTTTTTTGTCGTGCTTGTACATGTCCTATGATGCACAAGTTGTTTTATCGTGCCCATGGGATACCCACTGGGTTGTTACCCACAGGGTCTTGCGGCACTTTTTGGTGTGGCAGTACGCTTGAGGAGGGGCTGTTTCCGGAGTGGGCGTGGCTACGGCTTTGCTGCATAACTGTTCGTGCTCGAAGTTGGCGGCATCAGTTGTATTCCCTTGTTTCCTTCGTTTCAGCTGTTTCTTTGGTGTATGTGTCACTCCCGTCAATTATAAAATGGTCAGTTCCCCCGCTTGTCGTGCAGAGTGTCTTGATGAGCATGCGGGTATGGGACTTCAGCTGTCGGCAGTACTTCCTTTGGTCGGCTGGAGCGAGGTGGTTTGTGTGCGAGGCGAGCTCATTGTTCGGTTTGAGTTAGCCCAGTGATCTACACTGTCGCCGTGTCGGCACAGCTAGGGCCTCATAGAGTCAAACTCGCTTCTGCTTAGCCACTGGCTATGCCATTGTGGAGTCGTTTCGGCATATTGGTTCCAAACCTTTTTTTCTCATATTGGGCAGGCTTGGCAATTTCTGTGGTATTGCTATTGAGGTCGTGTACGGGTCGGCTTCTGCGACTGGCAGCATTCATTTGCTCCCTGCTACTTCCTGCCCTTCGTCTTCTGGTTCGTCTACTTCAATTTCGAGCTCAGGGGGCGGCTTGTGTATCATTAAGGCTACGCCTTGGCAGAATCCCTAGAATCCCCTCCTTCGTCCTGACGTTGGGCAGGGCAGGCTCTGAGCGAAGCTCGTGGCGTCGTCCTTCCCTCCCTCCCTCCTCCCTCCCCTCGTGGGGGGGGGAACCACCAGGAGATTGGCACCTGCACACCACCGGCCGCCCAGGCCAGGCCCACCCTGGGCCGAGGACTGTCTTTGCTTGGCCCCGAGAGCGCCTGGGTGTACGAGGAGCGCTGAAGAACAACCATGCAAGGACTTAAAGAACATAACATGATCAACTAGGCCCTCTCTCATGGGCCCCGGGAGCGCCTGGGTGCACGAGGAGAGCTGAAGAACAACCGTCCAAGGACTTAAGGAACACCTATCCTTAGGTCGGGCATGTTCTCCTACATGCGGATGTTGGGCGATCTTTGTTTAATGCGCAAAAACAGATTCAAACAAATCAGAAATGATAGAAACATCGTCCGCATATTATGTTTTTGACTATTTTTGAATACTCCTCCTGTAGAAGGAAATGCCCGACTCAAACCTGTCCCCTTCCGAACCCGAACCGTTCTTGCTCCAGCATCTTGGCTGTACGCCCAGTGAGGATGCGAGCACTGGCACGCCTGAGGTGGACCCAGCCAGGGCTGCTGCTGCTGCTGCTGTGCACGCCCTGCCCATTTCCGAGAAGAGACAAGGAAGGTGCACGTCGTTAGGGGGAGAAAAAGTGGCATAAACATAAAAACTCGGAGGTCCGCGCGGATTCCTCGGATCGGCACCGGGGCACCAGGGCCCCGCGGCGGCGCCTCTGGCGCCGCCCCTGGCGCCTCTGGCGCCGCCCCTGGCGCGCTCCGCGCGCCATGGAGAGGGGTCCAGCGCCGATCCGAGAAATGAGTTCTATGTTTATGGCACTTTTCCTTCCCCTAGTCGTGCACAGCGGAGGTGCGCTGGCAATCGACGGGGCGAAACGCATGCATCGCAGGGGCGTCGCAAACGAGAACAGCGTGGCTTTGCTGCGCCTTGCCGTGCGCGGCGGAGTTTCCAGGGGTACCTTAGCACGAAGCACCGACAACGCGCCATCCTAAGCAGGACCGGTAAAGATAGCGAATCTTGTTATGGGCAGCCCCAGCCCCCAACTCTGCTCGTGCTCCGCTGCACTGCAAGCTGCCTGGCAAGAATGAACAAAAAACTATGATGGCGCAAGGCTGTAGGTGATATGGGCACCGTTCAGACAGGAAGTATCGCGGGCATAAAAGTATACACCACCACCACATTCCTCATCCCCTCCCTCCCCCAGGAGGGAGAGGAGAGGAAGAGGGTAGAGGAGGGAAGGAGAATGGAGCGGCGACGGTGTGGGCCCGCAAGCATGGACCCAGGATCCAGGCACCGCCAGACGGTTTCACGGATGTCCCAGGAACTTCAGATGACCACGCCAGAGACGGAACCTACGCGGATCGACGCCACGAGGCAATGCCGATGGACGCCAAATTGCCGAGTACCCTCTTCTGGGCCGAAATCCGGTCGATAGTCTTGTGGATGTCGGCCGTGTCCAGCTCCTGGGAGGCTACTTCTCACCAGTGCCCTCAGCGGCCCAGCCAGCAACTGCTAAGAATCACGATTATGTAAAGATCGTCGCAAAAGATGATTGAATGAACTGTGTATCCGCTCTGGGCGATGCGGGCTCCGTGATGCGCGATTCGACTGACACCATACCATGCCCATGTCCAATCAAGAATCGACGATGGAATGGGCGATGTACGGGGCGCACACATCCGGCGAGGTGCTTCGGCTACTCATTCCTGGGTACACATTCTCTCCCCGGCCGTCGGGGGCCGAAGTTGTGAACAAAAGTGCGCGCCTTCGTGCTACCACGCCAGCACTCTGACAGGGGTGGGAGGCCACAAACATGAGTCAGAGCCACGAGCATCTTCACACTCTTCGAATAGGGGATAAATTACAACATTGCTTTACTTTGCAATCGATCTTCCCGCCGAAAATACAAGACACGCGTGGAAGGTTCGTGGATCCACGGGACATTGGACGCATTGGTGTAGAATTATCAAAATGAGGGGGGCGCGACGGTCATTGACTCTTCCTGGGCGCGTGGCTGAAGCGAGGTTATGCGGTGCGGACTGTAATTGTCGTTGTTGTTGCTGTTGTTAGTTGTCCAATGGTAATGTTACTGTTGCTATTAATGTCATGTCTGGTGCTATTGTTATTGTTGTTGATTATGTGGGTGGTGTTATTGTTGCTGTTGTTGTTGATTTTGCTGTTTTTGATGTTTGTTGTCGTCGTCCCCCCGCGACCCGGCCCGCGACCCACCCGCGACCCACCCGCGACTCATACGCGACCCACCCCGCGACCCACTTCGACCCATCCCGCGACGCACCCCGCGACCCGCCCGCGACCCACCCGCGACCCACTCTGCGACCCACCCACATGCGTTTAGCTGTAAAATCGGCGCCCGAGGCAGTTCCACTGCATGATGTGTGAGAAATCCGACGTCCTCACCGCCCCCACCACTCTTATCTACAACTGCGGGGAGCTACGTGTGCACTTGTTTTGCAAATTCGGCGGGATCCATCTCTGGTGTGTTAACCAATGATGTAGTCGATCCCCCAGGCGAATGTTTGGAAGCGACAGGGAGAAGAACGAACACCCCTCGGCACACACACACACACACCACTACTGGCCAGCAGCCCCGCAGACACAGCTGGACCACCAATGTATCGGACCGTAGAGTTAGGTCGGACATGTCCCCCTACAGGCTGATTTTGAATGCAAGACCAAACATAGCCCCAACATACTCGACAATACTCATTACTAGTCGTAATTACGCAAATCGTCTTCCGACTTCTTGTTATCTGTATATGAATATACGTATTTGAATATTCATCTTGTAGAAGGATCTTGTAGGAGGACACGCCCGATTTCAGCGTAGAGCGCTGCCACAAGCGGCGCGCCCAAATGGCGCAGATTCCCTTGGCAGGGAAACGAACTCTACAACCCGATGCCACTGAAAGTAACACCCGGGGGCTCATAAAGTTCGGGGTCCCCGGGGGAAGATTAACGATTTGTCCCGGCGAGTCGCACGAGGGATGTATGACGAGGGGAAAGCTGAAATGGTGAAAATCCCATGGCCCTGCCACACGTTCTTGATCCGGGAAGGGCTGAGAAAGTGAGAATCCCATAGCCCTGCCACACGTTCTTGACTTGGGAAAGCTGAAATGGTGAGAATCCCACAGCGCTCGCACATGTTCGTGACTTGCGAAAACTGAATTTGTGAAACCCCATTGCCATGCCACACGTGCTTGATGATGTTGCTACTCGCTACTCAACATAAGAAGAAAACAACTTCGATAATTAACTTGCCCCCGCGAGAAAAAAGGTCAGCCGTGTCGCCCCTCTCACCCGATTAACTCTGACTTGGCCGGAGAAAATCAACTATCAAGGGGGAAAGGGTGCGTTGTGATTTATTAACTGGCGCCCTGCACTGACGCTTGCCGGGATCCTGGTGTATGCCATTTTTCTTGCTTCCCCAGGACTTCGGGGAAAAGTAAAATTCCACACCACCCCCCGACATCGTCCCCGAACGTCTAGAAGTCCTGGGCTCGAAAACCAGCCCGCCAATCGTAATGTATACATAGATGTATACAGATATACATGCTCCAGTTCCCGATCTGAATTTACGTCGGGCGTGTCCTCCTACAGGCGGATTTTGGGCAAAAAATTAAAACACCTTCACCACACATTCAAGAGTGGTTCAACATAGGAGGAAAATAGTCCCAAAACTATTGTTTGACTGTTCTTGGGTGTTCCTCCTGTAGAAGGACATGCCCGACTTAAACCTAGATCGGTTGACGCTTCGCGCTGCGTTCTGCGCGGCTGTTTTTTTCGCTATCGCGCGGCCTCCCTGCGAAGGACAACTCTCTGGCGCTTATCACTCCCTCCAGGCGCCGTAACCCTCGCTCAGCAGGCGCATGTCGTGAACACCTTCAGTTTTCCGGGCATCCCTTGGTCCTGAAAGTTACAGTGCAGGGAAGGAGCAGAAGCGGGGGCAGCTGTAAAGTCTGTGGGATTCCCACAACTATTTGGACAACTTACTGGGGGACATGGCTTTCATCCTACATTGTCGTTGGACGGTCCTGGAGCTCGCACACGGCCGCCGGGGGACGACCGCTACGAACAAAACTTCCGCCTTAATTGTTTCAAGACGTTGGAGGCATGGATTGGCGATGCAGACCAAGAAAGCGCCCGACCGTGGTGCACCGTTGTGCTGCCTGGCCCCGCTCCAACCATTGTGGGTCACCGTCTGGCGCAGTCGCGGGGGTCAACCGGGTCCCATGAGTGGTTTCAACGCGGCCGTCTTATGTGGGCACGATGCCCGTTGCAAGTAACAACAAGGAAGTGCGGCAAGCAACCGGGGTCAACTGTCTTTCATGGAAGAGCGCTTCGCTAGCTACGAAGAACGAGTGAGAACTCGCATTCTGGAGGACTCCGGAAGTCTCCGTCGGTCTCCCGAGGCACCTGGAGGACCCCGGAGGCTTCCAAGAGGCCCCCGAAGCCGAGATATAAACCTGAAGGGGGCAGGGTATGGAGGGGGAGCAGGGAGGAAGGGAAGGGAGCCAGGGGGGAGGGCTGCCCTCGGACTGCGGGGGCCTCGCGGGGCCATTTTTTGCGCGCTGGCCCAGTCTCGCTCGGAGGCCCCGAGCAGACAAACTGCGGATAACCAGCGGTCGGATGAAGGGGGTACAAACATGAAGTAGGAAGGCGTTGAAGTAGATTGGGCCTCCGCCCGCCCCCTGAAGAGGAGGGAAGAAGGAAACCAGTCGATCCCTGAAGTAGGAAGGCGCCTTAAGTAGATTGGGATCTGGGAATCAAAAATACCTACTTCAACGACCGGCGTGTAAACGAGGATCGATGAACCTGTGTGCTGTGGGCTTCATTTAGGCCCCCGCAGGCCTCTGTGGAGGTCCCCAGAAACTGCAAGAAGAAACTTCCGAATCTTGGGCCTGCTGGGGCCTGGGACGCTGCTCTGCTGCTTCCGTGTGCAAAGCGTTTCTTGTATGCTGCGTCGAGTGCCGATGAAATGGCGCACGTGTTCATCGCACTCCGCAGGCATCTCTCCCTGCGTGGACGTGTCCTACATGCATCTCTACCTATACCTCGACTCTGCTTCTGGCTAGGACCTTTCGATCTACATGAGCCAGTGCATGTGACTTCACGACCTCTGTATATGTATCTACCTCCCTTCACATTTACCAATGCTGCACATGTAACTGTTTGCGCATGCGGCCTCACGTCCGCTGTTGCTCATCCGATCCCTCCCTGCTGCTCCCTTTTCCAATATTGCTCTTTGTTTGTTACCAATTCCACTCCCTCTTCCTCATCTCAACCTCACCTTATCCCACCTCCGTCCTCCTCCCACCATGGACCTTGTTTTAGGTCGGGCATGTCCTCCTGGACGAAAATTTAAATCGTCCCCCAGATTATGTTTGGACTATAATTATTAATATTCCTCCTGTAGAGGGACATGCCCTACGTAAACATTGTTTTATGCGGCGGGGCGCCCGGGCGCATAAGAAAAACATGTTGTTCGAAGTAGCTGCAAAGCGGGCTCCAAAACTGCGGCCATGCAGCGAAAACTGCGCTCTGCGGCGGGGCCCCGAAGCGACCTGTACGCAGCACAGCTCGTCATCCGAATAAGCCCCCTGTCGCCTGCCCCAGGAGCAAGAAAGGCGGTGAGGGGGGAGCATGAAAGCCCAGAGTCGAATCGACAGGTCGGATCGGCGATCGAAACGAATCGGATCGGCGGAAGTCGGCGGCCGAGTCGGGAAAAGACGAATCGGCGGAAATCGGCAGGCTATGAGGCCTCCAACGAAAAATCGTAATCCACGTCGGAATCCGAAGTCGACTCGGATCGGAATCGGAAGCCATCGAAATCGAATCGAATCGAATCGGAGGAATCGGAACGAGCCCCGATAAGGCCCCTGTTGCCTGCCCCAGGAGCAAGAAATGAGGTGAGGAGGGGGGTGTATCGCTTCACGGGCGGGCGATACTTCGGGGGGGGGGGGGCGTCGCTTCATGGGGGGGCACCTATCGGGCCCTAAAGCCCCCCTTTGAGGGGCCGTCAGGGCTCCTTTGGGGGCCCTAAAGAGACCTCTTTAGGAGGAGGAGGAGGAGGGAGAGGGGAGGAGGAGGAGAGGAGGGTGAGGAAGAGGAGGAGGAGGAGGGAGGAGGAGGAGGAAGAGGGGGACAAGACAAGACAAGAGCACTTACGAGCCAATTGTTCGCTGTCTTGCTGGCTGATAAACCTTAAAGGCTTTAAATCAGATCGACTGAGAATATGGATATGGCTCTGTGAGCGCTGTGAATTAGCGCCTACCAGCGGCCCTGCGGGGGGACTCCTCTGGCCTACGGAGGGACCAGACGGGGGCAAGCCGCCCCTCAGAGGCCCTCCAGAGGCACCTTATCCCCTGAGAGCTCTAGGGTGCGAGTCAAGAGGTCGCAATCCTACAAAATATTAACTTTCAGAAGCGGCCTGCATGGGGTCAGGCGCCTGTGGAGGTTGAGAGGGCGGAGCAAGCAGGGGGAAGGGGGAAGGGGGCTCGACCGAGGAGAGAGGTAAATCACCACGCATCTGTCGGACCCGAGAGGACCTCTGGAGCAAAGTTATAATATCTAGACAGGGCTCCACTGGGGTTCCGATCTGATGAAACATATAGAATTTCCTAGTACCTGCTGAGTACTCTAGGATGGGCTTGGCGGATCTAGCCTGCAGCTTAGCAAGCGCCTCATCACTCAGAAGTCCGTCTTTCAGTAGCTCCAGCATCCGCTCAGATCCAGAGATAGAAACCAAACGAGCTACTTCTTGTGCACCTGCTTCTGGACGGCTTCGTTCGACAGCCCGATGCGATTCAGTAGTTTCTCCGCGTCCCTCTCCATTGCGCCTCGCGGCGCTGATCCTGGTTTGAATTGGCCCCCCTGAGCTTCCACTGCTTGCGACAGAGCCTCGTGCAACGTGAGGAGCTCCTGGCTGTCTTCCTCTCGAAGGACCAGTGCCTGCTGAGCTGGGGCCACCATGAACTGTAGCTTGAACATCTGGGGGTCCGAGTGTTGCTTCTTGTCGTAGTGGCAGGCCCTGAGTCGGAGGAACCTCACGTGCTCTTGTACGTGTCGTAGCGCTGTCTGATGCGGTAGCTTCACCACGATGTTCCAGTACCTGACCAGCGTCGCCTTGGCCTTGAGTGGAACATCTGTTGCTTCTTTGACCAGGTAGAATAACAGGCCGAGAAATATCTGTGGCCACGGTGGGCCCAAGCCATGATCTTTGCCCTTCTCTTTGCACTTCACGTTGTAGTCCTGGCCTGCCGCCTGAATGATCGGCACCATACCCGCTGTGGGCGGAACCAAATAGCATACGAAACATGCGCCGATGAGCTCCGCCAACTCGCGGCTGTTGTGCAGGGCGAGGCGACACAAGATGGTGATGAGCGCCGCCAACGCAGAGCCCGCGCCCTCCTGATTGCTGATGACTTCCTCCTGTAATTTGGCTAGCTTCTTGTCCTTCTGTGAACTGCCTTGCCCCGCTTCGAGTCCTCGTTTGCCCTGAGGCTTCAAGAACCAATCTGGATTTGCTGCTGCCTCCGCCATCGTCGACGACAGGGAGAAGAGTGAAGTGCTGCCTGATGTGAGAAAGCAGTGTTGGCGTCGAATCAGTTTGAGCCTCACACAACGGACATTCGAAGGTCGTACTCTCGCTGGGCTGGTAGGTCGAACTCCTAGCATATACACACACTCCTGTCTTGAAGCTTTGGCATACGTGCTTGTAGGCCGAATTCCTAGCTTCAAAGACACTCTCGCAGACGAAGCACTGATTAGAGAAAATAGCTTGCCCAAGAATCGATCTGAGTCCGTGGTGGTTCTGAAGATGAACGAGGAGCTGACGCTTACTATGAAAAGCACGACCACAATAGTGTACGGGGCATCGATAGTCAGCTAGCGTATTAGATTCAGTGTGCTGGTCAACTACATTGCTCGGGTTGGGTATTTGATAGCCAGGAGGGGGTATAGCGATGCCAAGCCATTTTGCTCTGATAACCTTGGGGTCCAGGAGGGTGAACCAGTCAACGAGCTCGGGGGTGGTGAAGAGGCGGAAGGGCATTTTGTTAAACTCCTGGATCATTTCGTACTCGTTGTCTCCTAGGTCCTCAAGCGAGACGATGTCGTTTACGAACCGACGGGCCCAGGGGCATGCACATTCCGAGAGTTGTCCATTTTCGTTGATAATAGAAAGTCCCTCCTCCTCCTCCACTCTCATAGTTCCCAAGAGAGCCCCCCATTCTGACTTATGCTTCAGAGGATCTCTGGCCCAAGACTGATACCATTTGATACGCCTGGCACGATATTCTATTTCCAGAGGCGCAATCCGCCAGTACCTGAGCACATCCTCATTCGAGATTGAGACCATGTGGGTACCAATGAACTTAGTGGCCTCACCCCTCATGGCTTTTCTGGCATACAACAAAATACGTGTCTGGATCTTCTCAAGCTGTGTGGACGTTGGGATAAACGCTTCCAGGCCCGACAAAGCAGGGCCCAAGATTCGACTGAGGAAGACTGTCCTTTTTTCAATGTACGGCAAGCGGTCCTGGTACCAATATCTTCCCATTGCAGCAAACCCTGCATCAATAGCTTCAAGCCTGCATGGGAGCTCGCTGGCGAAGGTGGAGTCCGCCCTGAGGATGCCTCCCAGTAGCCGTGCACGATCTTGGACTCGTCCCGCCAAAGGTAGCTTGCCGTCTCGAAATCGTCGTCGAAGCGACTGCGAGTTGGGGCCAAACACCGCCACCACGCTCTCGTTCTTAGAAGGATTAATCAAATAGTTGTGCTGCTGCATATTCTGTTGCAAAATCTGCTCGTAGGCGAGCGACTTGGAACTAAGTTCAATGCCAATATCCGCGTGAGTGCCAGAAGAAACTAATACTCGTGTAGCATCATCCACGTAGCTATGAAAAGCGAGGTCCAGCTGCTCAGTACCTCCATCGTCAGTGGGGAGATCAATAACACACCACTGCGCTGTCTCATCCCCTGTGTCTGCATACTGGTCCTGCGTGCTGCTGAAGACTGTGCCGATGTCTCTCGTGAACACTTTCACTGCCCAAGGATCGCCCTGTAGTGCTCCGACGTTTGGCTTGGCGAATAGTATACCTTCGGGTCCTTGAAAACACACTGCTGCATTGAGAAACCTATGCCTGCCAAAACGTGCTTCGTGCTCTCGCATGATCGTATCATTACTAGCAGCCAGTGAAGAGAAAGATGTACTCCCAAAAGCGTTTGTCACGTCTTTGTGGTCGCGTATGAAAGAGAGTCCTAGCCGTCTAAGTCGCCATCCAAGAGACTGTTGCACCATCATCGGAGTTTCCCTTCTTCTGGCCGCAACGCATCCATGTGCAAAATTCGGTTCGACATTGCGTTGAGAGGGACAGATACAACTCGCAATAAAAGCCTTTCCAAACGGACAGAGGACGTGAATAACTCGTTTCCATGTAATTGCTACTCCATTCGAAAGATTCCAAGAAAGTGGCATCTCACTGGTACGATAAATCTTGTGCATCATGCTCTTTAGAAATGTGCGTATTCCTTTCATATCAATTGTTGCCTGCTCATGTCCAAGCCCTCGATATCTTCTCGAAGTTCGTCGATATGGGTGAAAAAGCATCCAGAACAATTCCAATGGTAGGGACCATGGTGGTGTCGCCTTGCGCTTCGGTGCTGTCTTAAAATGCCTTCCTATGAGCTTCAGCTTGTCGCGGGCCCAATCGAGCCCCTGCTGTGACCATGGAGAAGTGATGTCCTGATTTTCAAGTCCTTCAGGGCCGCAAAGATAATCATTCACATATGCTTCCCAACTTGGAATAAGATCCGCTTCCATACCTCCTTCACCAGATGAAAGTTGAAATCTCCTTTGCAAATCTGTCGATGTTGGGAGTGCGGATAAACTCTCGTGCGATGCAGTAAAAGCCTCGCGAGCCTCGCAACTTCCGCTTTACGTCCCTGCTGATAAGCTTGTAGTAGTTCTGCCGTCACATCTTGTCGCCAGGCCACCAGATGTTGTCGCCGTTGTTGTCGCTGTCGTTTTGAGAGATCCCGTAGTTGTTGACAAAGTGCCTCTTCTCGCTGCTGCAGGTCGTCTGTGCTTCCTTTGCATTCAGCGAGTGTTGCAAGTTGTACCCGAAGTTCGCGTCTCTGCTCAAGTAACTGTAGTGCTTGATCGGCGCGTTGTTTGTATCCAGCTGCTGGTTCGACAGAGGAAGTAAAAAACTGCTGTGCCTCCTGCGCCATCACCTGCAAGAGATACGCCCATTCATGATTAGGTGTCTGCTCTTCTCTCCGAATTTGCTGATGCTGAGCTGCCTCTCTGTTGAGTCGGTTCTCGACTGCCATGATGAATTCAGCGCGGTGAGTGCCTGTACGCAGTGCATCCATGAGCGCTTCGCGATTCCATCTGACTGGTTGGTAGGCGAAGCCATATCTCAATGCAGACTGCATGTGAGTTGCCAGCCCAAGTACTGATTCCAACGAGTATTGGAGTCGGACGTGTACAGGGATATGGTCCCGATGATGCCGAGAGGGTATTGTCTGCAATTCCGTCGCCAATCTACGCAAAGGTCCTGCACTGGTAACCGCCGAGATCAGACATCTTGGTACTAAAATAAAATCCAGCTGTGAGCTAGTGCCAGTAGAACTGTAAAACGTTGGTCCTCCTCCCCTGAAAGTATTGATCGGTACCAGATCCAGTTGTTCAAGTACAGGAAGTAAAATGTCAGCTGCATAACGTTGACGTGATGCTGGTGCTGCCGATCCGATACAGCTGGAGGAAATCTCCGTCCATTCTTCTTGTCCAGGTGCTCTTTGAAGTCCAAACCCTGAGTTGAGGTCTAAGCATACTATCGGTAGACATCTGTGCGCACACCAGAAGGGTAATCTCTGCAACCATTTCACCAACATATCGCAAGTGCGATGGTAAGCTGGGATGCAGCGCGCGTGGTGAGGGGGAGGAGGAAAGTACATGCTGCAGATGCCGAGGTCGAACTGCTT
Source organism: Prorocentrum cordatum (assembly GCA_963575745.1). Lineage (NCBI taxonomy): Eukaryota > Dinophyceae > Prorocentrales > Prorocentraceae > Prorocentrum > Prorocentrum cordatum. The sequence continues at coordinate 216,411 of CAUYUJ010015001.1, read as the reverse complement.
GCTCTTTACTCTGATGGCCAGGCCACGCCCAGCCGCTGCTTGAGGAGCCGTCCAGACGCCGACGACATTCCTGCGGGGGATACGTGGGCCCAGGATGATGGCGCATCCAGCGGATTTGTTTGAGTAGGGTCCTCGCTTCCAACCGTGTGAAACACACCAGCGTTTGGGCCCAGCTCGTCTCCATTGCGCAACCTCCTGTCCCTGCTGCTGTTCTGCTGTACCATTCAAACAAACGAAATCCATATTTCCTGTGTTGTGGGCGATCTCATGCAATCTCGTCGGGCTGCTGGATGAAAGAGGATTATATTGCAAGATCGAGACGTGCTGCATCGTAGACAAGGCCAGCGGCCGCCGTTGTACTGTTCGCCGATGCACTAGTGAGATGCAATGCAACTTTAGCAGAACATGACACAATTGTGAAGTGCGAAGGGGGCTGGTAGGCTGCATTGAAGGATGGGTGGATGAAAGGGGTGCCCGAGCCAGAGCACTTGGAAGAGGGGGAGGAGGAGGAGCAGCCCTCACTGCCCCCCAACGATCGCCCCTCCCATCACGCAACGCTCAACGGGGGGGAGCGGGCACGGCCGAAGCTCCGTGAGGGGCGCCGCCAACACCGCCAGCGCCCGCGCGGCTGCAGGCAGCGGCAAGCTGCTGAGCTCGTTCTCCTGTCGAGCGTGGCGCGGAATCAATCTACTCCACCTCCCCAGCCTCCTCTGGGCAACCGCGTTCCGCTACTCGCAGAGTCACTACTCGCAGATGGCCCGGATCCGCCGCGGGGGATCTGCGATAAATCTCATCGAGGCGAACCTCTGTTTTTCGGACATTTGCGAGTAGGCACTTTGCGAATAGTAGAACGCGCTGGGTAATCCTCATCTTCGATCTCGTCCTCGTCGTCGTTGTCGTCGTGCTCCTCCTCCTCCTCCTCCTCCTCCTCCTCCTCCTCCTCCTCGCCTTCGTCCTGGCGATTGTTCCCGCCCGCCCGCCCGCCAGGGGGCCACGCTGACCCGTCGAGGGAGAGGCCGAGCCAGCGGCAGAGGGAGCATCCGCGGTTCGCCTCGAGGAGGGGGGTGGAGGGACTTGTCAACGCTCGGACGTCAGCTCCCCGTGTGTATTCCGGTCTCGCGCGTGCTTTTTGTTGCCGGATGGTCGAGGATGCTCCTCGAAGGTCCTCGCTGAGACAAAGTGCACACGTCCGAACGATGCCAGGGGGATGGGGCGGGCTGGGCGCGTCCGATCCAAGTCACCCGACTGCGCGATCTATGGCCGCTCGATGCACGACGCGGGGTTGCCTTCGCGCCCTCGCTGCCATCCCCGTGGGGAGGGGCACCTTTCTGGTCCGGGCAGCGTAGTGCGAAGCGCAGTGCTTCGAGTCACCTGCGGGCTACTTTCTCCTACCGAAGAGACCCGAATGTGAGCGTTGGCTTTCGGCGTTTCGACATTGGGCGGAAGAGGGGTGGGG